>UELX01001130.1:0-50633 GCA_900480035.1 Eupelmus urozonus
ATTGTGTAGCAAACATCTTTATAGTTGTTTCCATATAAATTACAATTATTTTTGCGTAAATTATCAATTATACAAAAACTTGCCACGGTAATGACATCCACTTTTTCGTCACAAAAACCACCATTTTCGTGATAATCAGCCATATACTTTTTTGTGTTTTTATTATTTTTATGACCTAAGATATTGTTCAAAGTTTTACAGGAAATTTAAGAAAAATAACAAGTAAGCAAACGGGATTTAGTGTTTTAAGATTTAAAGCGAGAGGTGGTTTTGTCGACGGTGTCAAAGTATGTATTTGCATATAAGTCAGATTCTTGAGGATTGCAAGTCTTGATGAAATGATTATGAGACCAATGGTCTGATTTTTAGGAGTGTTTTGTGCCTGTATTTATATGCGTGTGCGTATAAGGGTATGATTGTAACGAATATTTTCAATACATTTTCTGAATGTAATATATAACAAAAGGATGTTGCTTTGGACAGAGCTTCTTATACCATTTAACGAGGGCATCGAGATAGCCCTTCTCACCTTTAAAAAGAAGTAAATCGTTGAAATAAAATATCATAACATAAAAAATCATCAATAAAAAATAAAATCCCTTGATTACTTGATAATCCAATAGATTTATCGCCTATTCTTAACACTAAAACTATCAAATATACCTTTTTCCTAATTCGAAAAGAAAAAGCTTCCGTGCAGCTATTAAAACTCAAATAAAAAACAATCCAGTAACCAACCACGGTGAAAAAAAATCATAAGACTCACTTTATAATAGCGAAGAGCCCGACGCAGTGTTCAATGCAAGCAACGTACATAGTGTCGACGGCCATGAAGATAAGGGTGGTCAGACAGCAGGAGAATGACTCTAATGCGTAAATTTTCTTGTAGTGAGCGTCGCGGTCGATTATGTAATCACCGCTCATGATGAACAAGTACTCACGGGGTTCGTTCAGAGGTACTATTCGGTCCATGATTACCGGGTAGAGAGGCAGGGCTATGAAGGATAACAATGCAGCTATCATGTAGCCTGGAAGTCGTGGTCCCTTCTTTTATTAGTTTTTTGTTATTGTTAGATGCATAGATTTTTTTTTTTAATGAGATTATTTTGTTTGGTATTCTTGTTTGCAAAGTCATCGCATTACTTCTGATTGAAGAGTTATTTAAGGACATTGATCTTTAGAGATAAAAACTACAGTATTATTTTTTGATAGATATGAAAATCTAAATTTTAAAATTAATCACACGGCTAGAGCTTATCTGCGTAATTAAATATCTGAGAATCAAACAAACTAAATCTTATTAGTACAGTGCGATTTTTAGGAACTAAAAATTCGGTAAATCATCATTTAAAAGAACTAACCATACCTATATATAAAATAGTAAGAAATCTGCCCCTCTCCGAATACTCAATCAGCGTGTTGACTTCGCTCTCATCCTTGATGGTCATCCAATTCTTGGCGATATCATAATACATCACCTTCACCTGCAATTTCCAAAAACGTCAAGCCCAAACTTCCCAATCCCTTTTACAAAGCCACAACTAAACACATATCGCCCGATCCATTGAACCTTCTTCTCCGCCAGTGCCTGAGTGAAGATCTTCAGGTACACCGCGATGATAAACATAAGCGCTCCTGAGCTCTCCCAGGTCCTATTCTCGTCTACATTATAAAACTTCCTGATCCCGAGTATCTGTGTAAATATAATACCACATTATATTTAGTGAATATTGACCGCCTGAACTCAGCGCGGATTCAGTAGGATTGTATATACACACGTGGGGCGTGGACAAAAGGACTGCCAACACGGAATAGTTAGCCAGCAGCAGGAACTTTCGATACTTGCTGTCGTAGGGCCAGAGCCCGACGTAAGAAAGCAGCGTTTTATTGATGCTGAAGTATCGGCTGTCGTAGATTTCCATACTTGACGCTACTTGAGTTCGGTTTGCTTAACGTCTTGTCCCTTAGAGACGGATTTAGCTGAGCTTACGTTTAATAACCGCTGATTAATTATTAAGGGGAAGAGAGCTTTGATGCGTGTGCGCGATTTTATTACTAGGAAAAGTGAGGGCGGGTGGAAGGAGGAGGTGTAATGACGCAATTTGCATAGGTAAAATTGAGAGAGAGAAAAAGGCTTTGTCGATTTCGAAATAGCGCGGCTGACGTTTTCTTTTACGGGGAAACGGGAGCTTTGAGGGATTTCAGAGAAGCTGCCCTGCGTGCGGTTATAGTGGGAATCGCTCGAAATAAACGGGAGGCTTGGGACAAAGGGCTGAGTGATAGCTGGGTGGGATTTTTTTTTGTATGAGAAGTGGTTTTATCTACTTCAACAAATGTAAATGTCATAAGACTTAAAAGGAAAATAAAGTTTTTATCTGCTAAAGTGTTTTACATATGTCAAACCGTTAATTGTTATGGTTGTTATCTTACTCCTTTTGAACTTGTAGCGTTTAATGAAAATGACATTCGCTATCCGAAATGTCAAAGACATTATAAACTACAACTTGTAATAAACACTTGATAATTAACTTAACGTGATGACAGTGGGTTATTCTTTAAATATTTAACGTCGATAATAGACTTCTCATGTTTCTTTTACGAAGATAAACAAAAAATAAATGTACTAAATTAAGTGCAATGTTTTGGAGTGAAATCATTGATATTAAGTTGGTTTTCAAAAAGTATAGTTATGCTTCGACGAGAAAAAGCTATTTAAGAAAATTCAGAAATTGTTAATATCGCATTATGATTTATGGAATCACTTATAAAGAATAAATTTTGTTCATACCATATATTGACTTTTCGATATCCTTTGACCAATATAATATATTAATTCACCTTTTAATAATATAGTAATTCACCTTTAAAAATATAACTGCAACACGTACATCAATTTTATTCAGCAAAGATAAGTGTGTAAATAGGCAATAAGAGGAATTAAAATTTACAAAATTATATTATTTAAATATTGAATAAAAATTCGTTGGCGGTATTATAGCGCAAATTAAATATTTAATGCAACTGACTAGTGGCTTTGTCTTTTAATATTTTATTTTATTAATATTTTATTTAATTATATTATTTTATATAAAATTTCGCAGATCAATTGATCGAAAATATTTTTCTATTCTCTTTACTTATTAAACAGTTTCATTTTTCTGAGATGTTCGAAATTCGAACAACGCTTAATAAATCTGGAACTTTCATACAAGAAAAATATTTTTAATTTATTTATTTTTAGCCACATAATTAAATATTAGTGTCCGCGATAACAATATATTTCTACAGAAAATTATAGATCTTTTTTTCGTATCAAAAAAGCGTCCTATAATGTCTAATTACCCTTAATCGGAGTACATCGACAAAAGCTTTCCACCTTTTAATTCCCTTTTAGGTACTTCCAAAAAGAAGACCTTATACAATCCGAAAACCAAAAACCTTTCTCACTCAAAAATCTCAAAAAAAAACTCAAAATCAACCATAAAAAATATCTAAACCCTGTTCCAGCCCCGTTCGCATGGCCGTTCTTCGGCAACCTGAAGCAGCTGCGCGAGCTAAGTCGCAAGCTCGGCGGTCAGCACGAGGCCCTCATCGAGCTCTGCAGGCAGCAGCAGAGCCCGATAATTAGCCTGAGACTCGGCAGCGGCGGTAACACGATCGTCGTTTCCGGCCTCGAGTGCATACAGGCCGCACTCTCGGCCGAGGAGTTCGACGGCCGGCCCTGGAATTACTTCATCAGCCTGAGGAATATGGGCATGAAAAAAGGTGAGAGCGCTTGTTTAGGATGAGAGTAGTTAAGGGGAGAAATTAGAGGACGCCGATTTGCGGACGAGCGATTTTTACCTGTAATTGGGCTCTTTGGAAATTGCGCGTGACGTGACCTTTGGTAATTTTGAGTAGTTAGAAAAAATTGAATAATGAAGGGGTAATTAATTTATTGTGTGATATTGATACTTTGCGGACATTTATTTTAATGGCAGGTGTGACTTGTAGTTGTAGATTAACGAATTTTCCACGCCACTGACCTGGCTTGAGAGGTTGTCCTTCGTGCGTTTATTGTTCTTTTAAGGCGCCAGCGATAAGGGGATGACTCAAATAAATGTAGTTTACACGTGTTTAGCTTTAGCTACTGGGAAATTTGAAATACCTGGTAAATTTATAATTATATGCAGGAAACACGTTTTGTCATGTACATATTAAGCTTATCATAAAAATATTTTTTTTGAATGTGTAGATATTTTAAACAATAATGCAAATAAGAAAAATTAGAGTATGATTTTCGTTACGTTTCATCACAAAATTATAATAAAAGAATAAATTGTTAAGTCCTTAGGCTTGCAATTATGTGCGTATGAAACTGTCGTGTGTTCTTAATTTCTGGATCTCCTCTCGATTGACGGTACTTCTCTTCGAAATTCAGCAGATGAAAAATTAACTATTTTGCTTATAGCAAACGATAACAAAATTTCGAGTTTATATTACCTCTGCGAGAAAAGCTTGAATAATAATTTTTTACATTATTCAAGCTTTTCTCGAAGTGATCCTTATAATATAACCTTGAAATTTTCTAAAATGATAGAAAATTACATAACGGAGGGTAACTAACTCGTCTTTTGTTGTAATTTCATTATTATCATTTGTCATATTTTTAATTGTCTGTCGGAACCCATTCTTCGAAATAGTTAATTGATATTGTTATCTTATTCCTTTTTAACTTGTAACATTTAATAAAAATGACATCCTAATAATCATTAAACGATTTTCGCGTTATGCAACTAAAGCACTTTTCGATTCCAAGTGCATCTAAAATATTGTTATACTAAACTAAAATTCTAGGTATAATTACCAAAATATTTTTAGAATATATTACAACTCAAATCCTCAACCATAAATGGTCTTTAGCAGCTCAAATTTTTTTTTTAAGTTTACTTAAAAAGAAGTAATATACTTACATTAAAAGTAATAAAATTAAAATGAAATTCAATATTTTATTAATATTTGTAAATACAATTAGAAAAAGTATTTTTATTTTGTTATCTTTTTATTTGGTTTAACAAGAAAATGCTTATTATTATTGCAATATGTTGCAAAATTTGTTCATACAATCAAAATAGTTTTCGTACTAATGCATAGAATTTTTCTTACTGTATCATAAATAAAAAAAAAAATAAAAAAATATCAGCGCTTACAAAAAACCCACAATTCTCAAAGGTATAACCATGAACGACGGAGAAGACTGGCACGAGATGCGCAGCTGGTTCGTGAGGAGCTTGCGCTCAGTTGGATTCGCTCGTCGCGAGATGTCCGTCTTTATAAAAGAAGAACTCGTGCAGATCCTGCAAAATATGGATAACGGAGGTGTGGCAGAAATAAAGCCGTTTATTCTACCGGCGATTATTAATGTGCTCTGGATTTTTGCTGCCGGGAAAAGGTTCAAAGAGGACAGGTCAGTTTTGAGTTTTTCTTTTTGTTACGGGGAATAGTGTAGGATGAACGGACGTGTGTGTGCGACCTTTGCTTTTGATAATTCTAATTTGATTTTGTATTTTTTGGATTTTATTACATGAATATTTATTTTTTTCTCAATAGATGTAAGAGATGGTAAGTAATTAGATTGGTATTAATGAGAATTTATTACTTTTGTAAATTCTATTAACTATATATTCATTATATTTATATATTATTTATCGTTAATAAGTCGTTAATTAATTTTAAGAAAGACTTATATTCCTAATTTAATTAGAAAATCGAAAAGTCATTGATCATAGTCTGTCCCTAAAAACAAGGCAAATATAATTTATCACTCTCACAAACCATCTGTAAGGATACTTTAGTCACCAACTACCCTATAATAACATACCGATTTTTCGACTTTTCTCAGACTTCAATACTTCATCGACCTATTGAATCGGCGGGCCGGGGCATTTGACATGACGGGTGGCCTACTCTCAGCCTACCCCTGGCTCAGGCACCTGGCGCCCAACTACTCTGGCTACAACGTCCTCGTCACCCTAAACAACGAGTTCAAAATCATCCTCATGGTAAACTAACCAATACCCGAGCCATTATTTTTTCGCAACTCTACAAGTACATTTAACGATGTGATGTATATTACAGGAAACGATCGAGGAGCACAAGAAGAACTACGTGCCAGGAAGCGAGGCCGATCTTGTCGACATGTTCCTCAATGAGATCTACGGGGGTAAAGGACCTGAAGCCGGTTACGACTGTGAGCTCTCTATTATATTGGCTTTTTTCGATTGTTGAGCGAATTGCGTTTAGGTGGTTGGATCGGTTTAAGGAGTGCGCTGAGTGGGTAGAGAGAGTGTAGATCGGTATCAAAGGACTGGCGCTTTGAATTACAATTGCCGTGGACGAGTGTTGAATTGTTTCGCTATTGATATTCAGAAAGGTGGTTATTACAGTGCGTAAGAATGTTACTCGAGTGTTGCGCGTAATTGCTATGCGTACAATCATGCTTCTACACGTGAAAATCGGTATGTTCGTTTTAAATTCGACTGAAAATTCTTGTCATAATAACTTATCGATTATAGAAAGAAATTTTGTTTTTTCAAACGTTTATTCATAAAATCAGAACATTAAATTAGTATACAGGTCAAAACATTGTAATAACTTTGATAATGATTAATATCATCTTAAAAAAGAAAAAATTAAGACACGCAATATCATAATCTAATAAACCGCACAGCCAAACATAAATCACCAGCATGTCACAACGACGCTCTTCAAAAATCGGTATCGCAGATTTTTATCGAACCGCATAGCCGCGCGTACACGAGCGTCCGATCGAAATTGACCGCAAGTACACACGCGCATACACCTCGGCGACATATTAATTAGCTGGAGTCGAGTTGGACGCGGGTTACGCAAGCGAGACGTGCTTCGCATTTTCTTCCTCCTTTTTTGCTCGCGAGACAAAAGCGCACGGAGAAAGCCAGCTTCTGGCTGGCTCACGTGGGAATAAGCGTGTGGGTTGATTCATTGCGTCGGTGAGAAAAAGAAGAAGGGGAGTGAGAGATGTTCTTGGGAGAGAGGAGGGTGAGAGGAGGAATGGTGTGAGGGTTTGGGGAAGAGTGGATTGAGTTATGGAGTTGTGTGAATGTAAGGATTTTTTTTGGTTTAGTTGAAAATAATGATTTATCATCCTTAAAAACATGTAGAATATTCAAGAAACTCGATTAATCTGCTGATATTTAGTATATATTATAACACATAACTATATATTCTAATAACCCTAACTACATATTCTATAGCTGCATTACTTTCGATTATTTCAGACGATTCGTTGGTCCTCATCCTCCTGGACATCCTCCTTGCCGGTCTCAACGTCACTGCCACGACCCTGGAATTTCTGTTTCTCAACATCCTGATCAACCAGGACTCGCAACGACAGCTTCACGAGGAAATCGACCGGGTGATCGGCCACGAAAGACTCCCCGATTTCAGCGACAGAGCCAAGTAAAACACATCATTATCAATCCCTCTTCCCTCACATTAATACAAACGATAAAAAAAAGCTTCTACACAATACCTCGGACTTTCTAACGCTACTCCAGTCATCATTCCAACCGATCTCCGACTTTCGCGCCGCGAATCCAGCCAGAAATATGCAATCGCAATCCGCCTTTCAATTCCCGTCCGTATCCCTTATCAGATTCGGCCTCTTTCATCCAGACGTCGATCCAGAATCGGACCGCGCCTTGCTCTGCATTCGTCCGACGGCGCGCGCGTATATATAAATCAGAGCGTTGTATACTTGAAAACGGCTGAATGCGCGCTTATACGGAACCGGGAGCCCGTGAGAAACGCAGACAGTAAGCGATTATCGTGACATCTCGGGCAAAAAGCGGCGTAAGCGTACGTGAGAGAGTAAAAGCGCGATCGTGAGTGCATCTACATAATGCGACTTTCTTCGGACGAGGTAAAAAGAGGTGTCGTTTGTGCAAGTTTGCGTGTATACAGGGTATTGAGGATTGGTTTGTGATGAAGAGGTATGTGTTCTTTTTGGGGATAATGGAAGGGTTTTTTGGTGAGGATTCTGGCTTTTTTCACTTTTGCTTAAAGTGATGAATGTGTTATTGTGAATGCTTGTTCGTTTGGTTACATTTTTTATGTAACAATGAAAAAAAAAAATGAAAGAAGAAAAGGAACATTGATTTATGCGAATGATTTTTCTTTATTCATTTTAAAACTCGCTAGCGTTGACTGCATCAAGTATAAGTTTGTTATAAGTATAAATATTTGACTCTTGGGAGAAGTTTCATAATCAAACGTATGTGACTTATTATTAAAAAAAATATATAGCGATGTATGCAAATTTAGGACGAAATTACCCTCTGAAATGGATCGCTCTATATTTATGCAAAATTAAAAATTATTTCAAAGCTTTTAAGAATGGTTTTTAAAAGAAATTTTAAATTGCTTCACTTATCGAAAAATTTTGTTAATAAAATTTTGCACTATTGCAATTCTTACAATTTTTAAAATATTGAAATTTCGAACAAATGTAAAGTGTATCATTTACTATCTAAATTTGAAAAAGTGTAAATCTATTTATTCTACGTGGTATACAAAAAATTCATCCAAGAACAAAACAATACATCCTAAAATAATCTATCCTCCAGCGATCAAAAATCAGACTTTTCCCAATATAAAACGACAAACGCGATAAATAAGGCTCAGCTCTGACGCAATTACTATTTTGATTTCAGAATGCCATATGCAGAGGCGGTGATAATGGAAAGCCAAAGATTAACGCCAGTTGTGCCAATAATTGGACCACGCAGAGTGCTGCGTGACACTAAGCTCCACGACTGCGACATACCCCGTGACAGTACGGTGATTTTAAACCTTTACTCTATCCATTCCGATCCAAACCTGTACCCTGAGCCGAGGAGTTTCAAGCCTGAGCGGTTTATCAAAGACGGCGTAAGGATCAAAGACGATAATTTGCTGATCTTTGGAAAAGGTAGGATTTGAACCAACTATTCTGCGGATTTAAGCTTGAAGCGTAGGTGCAATCTGTTTTTTGTAAGCGTTGACGTTGTGTCCTTAGAAAGTTAATTAAACAAAGGCCATTAAAATGCCATTTATGTCACGGTATTTAAATCGTAAAATTTTAATAACTTTCTTTATGTTATTTACAGCTTTACTTTACGACCTCGAGATGGACACAAATAAATATCAAATTTAAACATGTCTTACTAAACATAAGAACATACACACCTCCTCATCAAAACTAATCAACTTGTAAAACTCCAATACCCCTCCCGCAACCCCCCTCTGATCTAATCCTCCGCATCATCCCAATTAGCCGTCACTTACTCAACAAACAATAGCCTCCTCGCACCAATCGCTGTTCCTCCTCTTATCTATCCATCTCCAGTCATATTCACGTACACACACGGCCGATAAAATCGCTCCTTTCCCCTCGCGCCCCGGAGAAAAGGAAAGTCCCGCCACATCACTAGCTGCATTGTCGTTCGGCTGCACCCACGAGACAAAGACGCTCAAGCTGCTCGTGTAATCAGCGCGCGCTCGGCGAAAACGCGCTCATCAACGACGCTAGATTAACATCGCACGCCGCGCGCGTGTAGTTTCCTTCCGGATTTTCTTCTCGCGCATTCTACGCGCGCTGTGGGATTATGGATGTTTGGTGGGATATTCAGCGCGATCGGATCACGCAATGATTTTGAATATGTGGGGATCGATTATATATGGGTATGGTGATGACTATATCGTTATGTAAGCCGTGTGCGTATGCAGGCGCGTAAGTTGAGTCGATAATTGTCGCATTCTTAATCGGTTGTGGTGTTATGTCTTTATCTCGGTTTATGTGTAATTGGAGATTCATTATTTTTTTTCGAGCTTTTGTTAGCGATGTTACTATTGAAGACTTTTTCGGTATTCGAGTGATAAAGTTTAATTTTACGGCCTATTATTGAACCGTAAAATATAACTTTACGGGCACTTATAAAAACCAGTTTTACGATCTAAAAACCTATTTCTAACTAGAATGAGACTTATTTTATTTTATTTTCAGCACTTATCTATCTTCAATGCACACTGAACACCTCATTCCCACCATTAGAAGTACTAAACACCTAATCCTTGCCAAAAATAGTTTTTTAAGATGAAAAACAGGCCTTCATCTCTGAACGCAAATAAAGTTAAATTATTATATACATCAGAATTAACCAAAGCAATTTTTCGTTTCTAGGAAAACGGCGCTGCCCTGGCATATCGCTGGCCCAGTCATCGCTGTTCCTCATCTTCGTCGGAATAATGCAGCGCTACCGGCTGCTACCAGCGCCTGGACGCGAGCCACCCAGCTTGCAGATAAAACCAGGCATGACGCTCTCACCTAGACCCTACCAAGTCCTACTAGTGCCTAGAATCTCCGAAAAGAAAATAACGGATTGAAGAAGATTCTCGCAGTTCTCAACTCTTTTTCCGCGATATAGGCATTTTTATATAGACTGTGACCTATATAAGCGGAAAGAGTATTTCGCAAAATATTTTGTAAACGGGTGTTACACGAAGACCAAAGTTCAGCAGAAGCGTCGAGAGAATAGTATTAAAGAGCGAATTGTATTTATTGTAAGTTAGATCGTCCTTTAATCAGAGAGACACTTTCCCTCGTTAAGCCGCGCCGTAAGTGGAGACGCTAGCCGTGCGAAACGCTACGCGGCGCTCGTGTTTCAAAGATAATTTTAAGAGCGATTATTATTATATACAGACTGATGAGGCGCTGCTGGAGAAAAGATCTGTTTTGACGCGCTGAGCGGGAACGGTTCGCTCAGCGCGATGACTATTATGTTTCGTCGATTTAATAAAATGTTTATTAGTTAAAAGATTTTTTGTTTTTATTGCGTTGCTAACAATGATTGTTCCTACGTGGACTTTTACAATACTGACTATGCTAGCGTACATTTTTAATAACAGCCTTATTTAAGTATCATGCAATTTTGAAAGTTTGCTTCGGCGTTTGCGCATCGGCCAAAGCAGTCGAGCATTTCTGTTCGGTGGCTTAAAGCCCAGCTTTTCAAATAAATAAAATTTGCATTTCGCAATTCATCAAACGCGCCAGGCGCATAACTTCAAAGGCATGCGTACGCTTTCAAGTAACCCACCCGACTTTCCGCTTACCCGTTTACGTTTATTTTCGTGAAACTAACCGTGCGCATATCACACGTCAGCTCGAGCGGTGAGCTTGAGGTGGTAAGGCTTGGGCGAGATGACGAAGCCGTCGTAGCCGTCGAGATCGGGTCGATGATCCGCGGTGGCCTCCAGGTCGAAGTGGTGCAGTACGTAGACGAAGAAGAGAAAGAGAGAGTGCCGGGCTAGACCCTCGCCGAGGCAGCGTCTTTTGCCTGTGATGGTAGTTGAGAAAAAGGAAGGTTAGATGGTGGGTTTGGTTTTCGGATGTTTAGGTGAGTCTTACCGAGGCCGAAGGGCATGGCGGAGCTGACCTGGCGGAATTTGCCCTCGCTGTCGAGGAAGCGCTGTGGTCGGAATTCCTCGGGGTTGTCCCAGTAGTTCTTGTCGTGATGGACGCTGTGGTAGTTCATTAAGACGATGGTATCCTTTAGGGACACGTAAGAAATGTGATTATTTGAACAAATTTTTATTTTTGTGATGATTTTACATTTTTGTTATCAAGTTAAAACACGAACGTTAATTAAGGTGCTTACAAAAATGACGGTGCAAACTGATATGGTAAGAATAATTGTAAAGAAATATTGTTCAAAGTACCTTGGGTATCAAATGTCCATCTAACGTAACATCTTTGATGGTTTTATGCGGAACTCCCAAAGGTGCCATTAGCAACGTCCTCTGTGCCTGAAATTGAACAATCGGGTTTTAAAACGTCAAAAAAAAATCTCAAACTAAAAATATCCTTTTAAACTAACTTCTGCGAGAAAAGCCTCGACATTCGGCAAATTAGCCGCATCCGTCAAAGCCGGCAGTCTGTCTCTGCCCACAACGTCCTTCAGCTCCCGCTGCAGTTCTCCAATCCATTGAGGATTCAGACCCAAAAATGCGAATATCGTTGCCAGAGTGTCGGTTGTTGTTTTCGACCCGGCAAGGAACAAGTCCAAACAGAGGATCAGCAAATTTTCATCTAAATAATAAAAAATCGAAATATTTAATGAATTGTTAAGAAGGTTTGTATTAAAAGAAATTTCATTTTTTTTTTTTTTTATAAATTGCATTTCAGTATTTTTACAACAATCAATACTTTTTTTACATAATAATTAAAAACAAAACTCTACAATCAAAAACACAAACAACTTACGATCGAATATGCTATCCTCGTCATCGACGCCAGCCTCCCTGCGGGCCCTAATTTCCATAAGAAAGGCGTCAATGAGATCGCGTGGCTGCTCATCCGTCGGAGGCAGACTAGCTTCGTGATTAGCAATCTCATCGCTGAGAAAAGCCCAAAGGCTGCGTAGTGTACGCATCAGCTCGTTGTAGCCTGATAGCTCCGGCACGACGAAGCGTAGGAACGGCATGTGAGACATTATGCCGCCCAGGGTGTCGCTCAATCTGTTAAATGTAGGGGAGAGTGATGGAGTAAGGTTTGAAAATAGTCGTTTTTACAAGTATAGTCGGCGGAGATTTTAGTACTGTCATAAAATAAAGATTCAGTTTGAATTCGGTTTCAGAATGAATCCTTTTTGAATGGACAATACACGTTTATTTTTTGACTTTGAATGAATTGGAACGTATCTATCTGTTTTTATGTAATGTTCAGTTACAAATAATTCTGAATTTCACATAAAACGTTTAGTATGAAACTTTTTTGAAAAACTTTATGTAAATTTATCATAAAATCTGCTTAAAAAAAATATTTTACTAAAGATGTTTTACGTGGGATTTGCTAATTGTTTCTATTACAATTATTTACCTTAACTGATATCTTTTATTATTATCACGAATTCACACTTTTTGTTTTCATCCTTCTATAAAAAAGTCTAAGCATACCCTAACAATCTTAGTAATCTTTCAAATAAACTTAATAACTTCTCACCGATTCAACAAACTACACACCTTGATACAAAACCCTCAATTTTCACTAATCCCAGCATCTCTCAGCGCCGTTCGCACGAAAGCCAAGAATTTTTGCATTCATATCCTGTTATAAGAAAGCGCCCGCATGATTTACTGCAGTCGCGTGTGCGCGCGCGCGTCTCTTCGACGAAAAAAAGTGTCACGCGACGCCGGTGAAACCAGCCGTATTTTCCCATCACTCGAAATCACTGATAATGTACTTTTATCACCGAAATTCTTCGCTTTCGACTTTATGAAGTATCTTTTTTGGCATGTTTTTATGCGAAATTTGTTTTTAAGCTCATGCATGATGAACCTTTTTTTTTTCTTGTACAGGCCCCTCTGCGTCAGAGAGTGAAATCGTTGCCGCAATTACAGTAATTTTATACGTGGAAGTTATTTCTGAATATGAGAGTAATAAATAATAATACTCTGCAAAAATTGATGGGGAGGAAGGGTTATGTAAGATAGTCTTTTTACTCATTTTAATGAATAAATATTGACATGTTTTGACCGTTTATAATTAAACTGTGTGAATCTACCTAAAAAACATGTATATTCAATTAGAGATTATATTGTAATTGTTAGGTCTAACTAATTCAATATTTCTTAAATTTTTCATATAATTCATCACTAGAGCCAAAATCTATCAAATCATAAGAAAAGATAAATCTTCAAAATAATAGATCGATAGCTTCAATATTTTTCAACATAATATTCACAAACATCCTCCCAAACCCATAACAAAACTCACCTGAATATCTCATGAACAATGTGAAGTATCTCCTTAAGCTTAATATCATCATGCTCAAATCTGTGTCCTGCAAACATCATCCAGAGCGAGTTGAGCACTGCGATATCAAAAGCCGTGTCCATCCGTACAGTCCCAGACTTACTCTGCAGCTTCAAAAAGTCAACGAGACTCTGAGCCTCAAGTGTGAGTCGCTGAGCCATCAGCTCCTGGCCTAGGCCAAAAGCTTTGAGGTGGCGCATGGTGAAACGCCGATGCTGAGACCAGGTCGTGCCCTCCGTAAACAGGACACCTGAACGAAGAAAACATTTTTGGTTTGATTTTGTTGCTTTTGGACTGAATTATGTTTTTTGTAAAGGTATAATACTACGTAAGGTAATGATAAAATATTGCAATATTGTGCTATTCAATATTACTACAATATTGTTGTAATATTCCATATATAAAATAAGCATTGCAATGAACGATGACTCGCTGACTTATTTTAAATTTATCCGAACCTTTTTCTTTTCCAAACGAGCGAACTCTGAAGAAGAAACCATCGGGTCGGCCATTGAACTCCTCCTTGGTCAGGGCTTTCTTGACCAAGTCGTGCGACGAGATGACGACGAATCGCTGTTTCCCAAGCTTGAGACCCATAACCGGCCCATAAGTTTTCGCAAGCTCCTCGAACGCTAGGTGCACGTAACCGAGCTTCTTCCTCAGTCGTTGGAATATCGGCAGGCAGCCGATAAAGGGGTACCATTTTGGACCTGCGATGAAGAAACTGTTATTGAATTTTTTTTTCGATCTAGATTCTAATGATTTTAATTTTTCTTTTCAGTGCTATGTTGATTTTTAAAAAAGAAGAGAGATTCGTTTGATGTCAAGACTATAAATGTAATTATTTCTCAAAAACTCACAAGCTTGAATGAAAATTAAAATGAAAGTTACACTTTTTTGCATGAAAATCGATAAACCAAATTGTTAATTTTTCAAAATAATCACAAAAATCGCGATTATCAATCCACCGAAACATCACGGAATCAAACAAAAAAAAAATTTACACAGCCATGCCAATTAACCTGGCGGAAAATTCTTGGGCTTAATGCAGCTGCAGGAGCAGTAAATCAAAAGCGCCAGTACAACGTAAAAAATTGCGGACAGCATCTTCCTCTTAACTAAGAGCCGCGCGGCGACGCGAGTTCGTCTTTATACCGGCCGGCAGACAAAAAGTTCAAAATTGGAGAATGCCAATGACGAAAAGCCTTCTTGGCTGTCTGCGTGTTTGTTAAGTGATAAGGCATCGACGCTTAGGCATTGACATTTCTGGCCCCGAGTCGAAAATAACGCGCTTTTGTCGCGCGATCGCGCCTTGACGCCAGCTTGGCTGACGTCGAGGTTTGCTGATTTGAAGATAGGGACGTTTTGTGGGATGATTTTTTTTAGGCTTTTTGGGGGGAGCCGGATGTGGAGTTATTTTGGGAATTTATAGGAGTGAGGATTGTTTGGGTTGAGTTTTTGGAATCGTGGGGGATGAAGTATGGAGGATGTAGGGTTGGTGGTAGACGGAATCTGTATCATTGATTCTCAATACTAAAATCAGTAAAATATGTATTATGGTAGAAATATAAAAAGAATTAAACGTATGCTTGATCTTTATTTAAATATTGCTAGTCTAGATATGTTAAATTTTGAAATGAAAAATCATTATTTCTTCAAAGTGTAGTAAAATCTTTTATTTGAACTTGCAGATTTTTCGATTCTGAATTTCTGTTGTATGCAGTAAAGGATTCTGAATTTTTATTGTAACGCGAAGTAAAGGATTTGACAACTCCTTTCAAATTTCATCATTAAAACTAATAAAATATTAATTTTAATAATTTACCTTGTGCACTTGTTTAATTTTACAAATTTTTCAATAAACGGGATAAAGATTAAGATGGGAAGGCACCACTTGGCTATATTTTCTATGCTTATATAGAAACGGCAATGAGTATTCGATTTTAGAACTCATTCTGATTAGCTTATTATGTCGTCAAAATATTCTTTTATTCTGATTTTTATATCAAAATATATAAAAAATTGATCGGTTTGTTCAAGATCATAGAACGTGATTTCCTGTTAAAAGCCATTTCCCACGTAAAATTTTCAATGTTAATAAATTTGCTACTGTAAGTTTTGCAAAACGCTGAAAATTTTACTATTGAGAATGATGCAAATTCTCACTTAATTTCTTTGACAAATAGCAATTTTTGCCATCTTAATCTAGAAAGGATAACGATACATCGAAAGTCGGCCATATCTTAAGTTACGAGCAATGTGGTATAGTTATTCAGATTTTTCTCTTAGTAAATAATTGGAAAATGACACATTCAGAATCTATCATAAAAATATTTTGATTATTAGTCTACATTTTGATTGATTTATTGTTTTTCCATTGCGATCAATCCTATTTTTAACTTAAATATATATTATGAAGATAATAAACTACAAGACCGAGAGCCTTGACTGTATAACAAAACATTGATATCAGCATTTTTTTCTGAAATAAGAAAACGACTACGATATGCTTATAACAGTATATTGGTCAACATCATTTTCGAAAAAAACAACCACTGTTTTATCAATTTTATAATCAAATACACAAACCGTATCAAACACAGTTAAAAAACCTAATAATACTATCCAACCGTCAAACGCGCAATACAGAAAAAACTCCTCACACCTCCAAAACACCAAATCCACAATCGCCAATTCCACTCGCATTCCCATCAACTCGCCTATACAGAAACACATAATCCCCTCGCGCCTTCCACGCAACACAAAAACGTTACACTTACGATTACCCAGTTCTACGCCGTACACGTTTCGACACTCAATTCAGCCCGCGTGAACTTATGTATATACGCGCACTTAAGAGAAATGTTTTCGCTCGTTAAGAGGCGAGCATTAGAGCAGCGGCCGAACGTAATTTTGTATGCGCGCCTTTTACGCGATCGCGTAACAGTTGCGTGCGTGAATCCGTGTATACAGCAGATGGCGGCGGTGATAGCCGGGCTCTAGTTTTGTAATTCAGGGAGACGGTTGCGAGAATTTTTTCGGGGCTTTATGGAGGGACGCTATTGTTTTGGCGACTCGGGGAATATTCATTAGCCGTTTTTCCAGCACGGGAAATGTTTGCTCTTAGTGGAAATTAAGTGTGGCAACTAAAGCCATTTGTTTTCGTCTAAATTGAATTACACTCATTGGCGAAGCTTGAGAAACACGTCCGAAATGCCAAATTCCTCTATCAAACGCGGTTCATAATCGTCGAAGAGTATCCGCCCACGTCGCCACCAAAAATTTCCCATCGCCAACGACGGAACAATAAAGCAGCCTTGTAGTTTCTCGCGCGCCAGACAGCCCCGGATTTTCCGCTATCTCGGCGCTTCTTTTCACCGCTTCGGCGTCTCATTAGAAATTTAAAATAACCCGGCGCACGATGAGCATCGGATTCCTTCTCGGGACTAGGAAGCGATGCTAGACGAGCGATTTATGCGCGAGCTGACAATGCGGCCCGAGAGAATCGCGGAATAAATGGTGAGTGAGGAGGTATATGTGTGGCTGGGAGATTATCGTGCGCGCGACCTTCCGCAATAAGCAAAAGAGACTTTCTTGAGAGGAATTCGCTCGGGAGGCTTTGAGAGGTGGATGGCTCGTGTTGAAATGCTAAGCCGGATGTGTATGAAGTGGTGACGTGGATGTATAGTTTTGATACTTGATATTGGATGCGAGATGAGGAGCTGCTTGTTAGCGGATGCGGTTTTTTTATTTTTTGATGGTTGTTAAGATTGGTTAAATTGGGAAATGCTGTATGGATGTGTATTTAGAAAACAATTTTAATTTAAAATGCGAGTGACTTAGAATGACTAAGCATTTTTAAAATTTTGTGGTTTTTATTACGAACGTAACTCTCTTTAAGTCACAAAATTACAGCTTGTCAATTGTGTTGTAGTACAAACCATATCAGAGTAGTTCGCTTATCGGTCACTTCATCTAATTATACAAGAAATTCAGTACACTAATGAAAACAACAAAACCATAAAACAGACCCTCACAATTTCCAATCAACCGTACCGAAACCCACCAAAAAATCCCCTCATCCTTCCACTTCCGCAAAGTCCGCTTCCCAAACCATCACTACTGACCATAAGTAAATTTCCTCACTCTTCTCAATCTAATCTCAAGAAGGAAGACTCGCTCTCCCGCGCGTTTTCGAAAGCGCGCCTCGGCGACACTTCCGCGCGGAAAGCGCCATGTGCGCCTCCGTTTCCATCTCTCGGAAACGAGGAGCCTCTTCTTTTTTTTCCTTTTTCGCCGACTTCGACATGCGTATATATATAGGTATGTAGGAAACGATCGCGTGCGGCCTCTCAGACATAATTGAGCTCTCTTCTCTTTTTGGAGTATGCGCGTGTACACGCGAAGTGTTCGCAGCTGTAGTCGGGATTCTCGGAGAGGTGTTGTATATGAGATGAGCGCGGGTTGTGTAAGGTTTTTTTTTCGGAAGCTGCGGTGTTTATGCGGAAGAGAGCAGGGATTGGGTGGGATATGAGTGCTGGAGTGTATGTGGGATTGCGTGCGGTGGTAATTAAGAGGAGGATGATTCTAGAGGATTAGGTTTGGGTATAGTGTATCTATTTACCCGGTTTAGGAAGGCCGGAACCGTTTTTTAATTTACGTAACTTTATATACTGAAGTTTTCCATTGCATGTTCCGGTAAAAGAACACGATGTTAATTCATCGTTTAAACCTACACGCTGCATCCATCGTTTTCCGATCGATCGAATCAAATTTTCACTCTTGTCGTTCGCGTAAAGATTCGAAAACTACGTGGGCCGGGGATTAATAAAACGCTTCGGACAAGAGAAACGACCCACAGCGCGTTAGCTCGAAGTTTACGAGCAGTGAAACGACCGGACAGTGTTGAGAAACGTCATTGAAGACAGCTCAGTGGAATTTATGCTCGATATTGCTTAAAATTAACATCAATAGTAATAACATTATACGAAACGCTTGTCTTGAGCGAAAATAATTACACGTATAGTAAACTGTCATTCCGAGAGTGCGGGAAGTGGGTTTTTTTTTGTAATAGCTTGATGATTATGAGCGTCAGGGTCTCTCTGGTAAAAGTTGTAATTTCTGCAGACGCATCGGCTGCGAATAAAATGTCCCGTGCCGTTTTCTCGTTATCTGAGTGTTAATTATTCGAGTTCTTGGCGGCGTGAATTACGTGCGTGATGACCATGCGGGGAATACAGTTATCTAAATTTTGGAAAATTGAGTTGTTAAGATGTAGATATAATTTATTGATATTTTTGGGGTTATTAATGTCTGATTACAAAATTAAATTGGCAACATAATGAGGGCCTATGAGGAACTTGGTCGCTTGATTATTATAATTGTGCCTGTTAGATCATATAAGAAACTAGTTAGGACCTTACAAAATTTGAATGATTAAGCATAAATAATTTTTTATTCCGTGAATCTTTATTTTATGTAAAAATGAATATTTCTGCATTTTAAGTTAAAATTATAAGGACATCTTTATAAATTGAAACAGTAAATATCATTATAAATTAGCTAAAAAAGTTTTAAAACAGTAAAAAATATAAAATTTTGAATTTTTTTCTGTACATATTTAATACCATTGTAAAAATTTCAAAAATATTAGCAAGAATTATTTCGGATACTTACATCAAATTAAAGAATACGACCGTATTTTTATGGAGAAAACGTTTTGTATACAATCCAATTAACAAGAATGTCAACACACTTTCCATGTATTAAGCGCTCTTACCTCGCCTCAACTTCGTAACATATCAACCAATCAGAAAAAAAACATTTCGTTCTTCCACCCAATTAATTACCCAGAATCCACCTCCATATTCATCGAACCTCGCCCAAATGAAGTTGTAATCCGCGCTTCAAACACACGCCGATGCTCACCACGCCGGCCAATATATATAAATTCGATCGAGCCGAAGCTAAATTATCGGCGAAACGACATATATTACCGAAAAGCGAGAAACCACAGCGCGGCTCCAGGCGGCTCGTAATTAACGCGGCCGCGAAAATACAGACGCGTACTGCGCTGACGATAACTCATTTGCCGGCTGAGCGAGCGGATAAATCATCGAAGTCAACGAGTGCAGAGAGGAGCCGGTTTTTACCGTGGCTACGGTGACTTTTTATTTATGTTGCGGATTTCGGGAGTAGAAGGTATAGGTGATTTTTGCAACCGAGATGAGTTATATGGTGTCTGGGAAGTATTTTGTTTTTTTTTTTTTAAATTTTTTATTACGGTGCACTTTAAGTTCAAAAGTGCGAAACCTGGTAGTAAAAAGTTTAAAATCTACATTATAATCTTTATAAAAGTTTAAAATGTACTTTAATTCATAAAGTAATTTTTATTTATTATAATATTATAATATTTATTATTTTCATGATTTTTATAATATCATGAAAATATATACAAATGTTGAATTAAAAAATTTCTAATAGAAAATAAAAGTATAGTATACACTACGCTTATACTTAATAAAACAATCATAATTATCTCCAATAGATTTATGAAAGAGTAAATAATGTTTATTCTATGGAAAATGTAAAAATTTTTTGTTATTCTTAAAAAAAATTTAATCTTTTTTAGCAAGAATAGATGTTTTTTCAATTTTTCTTAGATCACAGTTTTTTTAGAAATTTTAAAGATAAACTACTGAAAATTTATAAGTTTTCTGCAAAACACACTTGTTTGCTTCTTTGCAACACTCAAGGAGACAGTCATTACTTTTATAAATAATTATTTTATTTATTACAGCAAAAACTTTGATTAAACGAGGACAGAAATATCCGTTTACCTCTCAATAAACCATAGATAAAATTCATTTTTATAAAATTCTTTTTGTTGTTTATATGTTTCAAACACCTTTAGCACACTTTTTCAACCACTAAATTAAAATTCTGTCTATATATAATTTACAACCGAGCTTGTTAAAACGGAAAAATGTTTTTTGACGGCCCGAGATTTAACGCTGATAAAGCCCCATTAACCAGCTCAGGCACGCGAATGCGTTTTTAAACGCTCCTATCTCGGAACGCAATTTTCCAATTACAAAAATCGTAAATGTCGCTTCGAATAGCGAGTTATCGGCCAAATAAACGATCGACTGTCTGTACGGCGGCCTTTTTACGGTCTCTCAAACGGCGCGCCGGCTTTGAAACTTCTGCGGGAGCGCCGCGATGTGTACGAGCGGCGGGCATTAAATTAAAACGCTATAATTTGACTGAACACGATCATATGGAGTAATAAAAAAAAAGCTTCTACGACCCGCGCGCGTCGAACTTTCACACGATTTTCTAAAATTTTTCCGTCCTCCTATTCTCGAGCGATACTTGCTATTCAAATACGCGTATTAAGCATGCAAAGTATTCCTAAGGAGGATATTGATGAAATTTTAACTTTCGGAAGAGGATACTTTTGATCTTCTGGCTCATTAAGGTTTTTTTTTCATAATGAGCGGAATATTTTTATACGATGAGACGTTTCCCTAGTGCTGTCATTATTATATAAACATAATTTTCTTAGTGAATCTATAATATTCAATCGATTTTCAAACATTATTTAACAGTATATAAACCCCACCAAAACCACACATTTTCACTCCAACTACCTTACTCGAAAAAATTAAAAATTCCAGCATCCGACCCGTAGCCATTAATCACCCTCGAAACCACCGGTCTCTCCTAGCCTTCCTTCCTCTCATAACACGCTTGATCGCATATCTCTCCTAGCTCAGAATCAGCCGAAGCCATCTTTCTACCTTCTATACCCGAATCGTGACCAGCTCGATCCTTTCCGCTCATCTCAGCAACAGGAAAACCCATCCCCCACGTGTATATCCCTTTCTCTTTCGCACGAAAGGACATGTACACATACACAGCACTACGAGCGCGCGAATTAATTTATGGGCAGAACGGTGTGGGTGCCCCCCGCGCCATATATATACACAAGAGCAGGCGCACTTTCTCCTTAGCGTTTCCTTCCGCGCGAGCCGGCGCGCTTTCTCTCGCGTAGGCATATACACACGCGTGATCTGTGTTTGCATTTATTGCACGCCGGGTAATCGTAATCGGGGCCCGTTGCGTCATGTAGTTTTGGGAGGTGAGAGCGCGGGTATATACGCTGAGAGGACGAAAATGTGTTTTGATGCTGATTATGCAAAGGTGGTGGAGGGGACGTGGTGTATCGACCGAGCGAGAGCGGTATAGGTTAGGGTTCGATTTCTCTTCTGGAGCGCGGCTTTTTTCGGTTGTTTGCGCGCTGGGTTTATGGAAACCCGGATCTCTAGTTTTTTTTTTTAGAAATTTCACGCGGCCAGCTGGTTTAGCGGCGCCGCGGAGAGCCTGCGAAGAGAGGTGGGAGAGCTAATTTATGGGACAGGACGCGACGTGTGTGGACTGGGATGTGGTTATTGAAATTGGCGGGCGAGCTTATTGGGTTTGACAAAAAGGCGAGTTGGGTTTTATCGGTGTTGTAAATCAAGCTGGTGCTGCTGATCGTTTACTTGGATTTTGCTTGTGAAACAGGCACTATTCATTATTATGTATTAATTACTTTGACTACTGATACTTTGTTTTGTTCTCGATAATTATAGTGCATTTTAGTCATTTAAATTTGAACTTCATTATAGTAATTTTCATAAGTTTTCCAAAATATAATTGTTATTGCAGAATAATGTTTTGTCAATGTTTGTAATTGGTCAGTGGGTGAAATAGATAAAAAGACATATTTAACAAAAATTAATCAACTTTATTCGATAGCATTAGTTAACAATAAGTTGGACAACATGTAACAACGCAAGTGCGCGCGAGTATAAAAAATAGATCTTATACAAAGGAGGATAAAAATGAGTAGTATAAAAAAAATAATAAATTCGCGGTGATCGAGGGCGCAAGTAATGAAAGAAAGAGGATAGACGATAGTATGAGAGGATAGTAGAAAGGAAGAGTCATGAAGGCACACATGAGAGTGATAGAAGACTAAAAAAAATTAAAGATACGAGAAGGCGAAGCATCATTAAAGAAGGGCCCTTCAGTCGAGTCGTAGAATCGGAAGCACGTTGTCGCTCCCATCCTTACACAGCTTAATAATTAATATGTACAGAGTTGGCTTAATTATCATACAGCGTAAACACGGAGATGGTTTATCCATAATGCAGATATCTCCGTTTTTGTACAGGCATTGTCGCATCTCAACATTCCCCTAATAATAATATAATAATAATATTAATAGACTACATCGTGTCATTCATCATCAGCGACTGGGGAAGGTGAAACGCTGCGACTGCTGGTTGCCCGGCTGTACGAGTGGCGGTGGCACGAGATCCTGTGTTATCGACGGTAACGGAGCCGCCGGAGCCACCGCCGCTGGGGTCTGGGCCTGGAATGACCTATCCCACCTAACCGGGTTGACGCTACTCTTTTGCTGCTGTATTGGCTGTTGCTGCTGCTGCTGATGCAATTGAGCGGGTTGATTCGCTGCTACTACTTGTGGCTGTACTTGTGTTTGCTGTGGGACAGTGTCCTTGCGATCCTTCCAGCCGTGGTGATCGTGGTGATCGTCAATCGGGAACCACTCGGAAATCCAAACTGGTTTCCAGATCTTCTTCCATGCTGGCACCCAAATTTCCTTCCACGCTGGTACCCAGATCTGCTTCCAAGCCTCCTTCCATACGAGCTTCTTGTCCTCGATCCATTCTTGCTTCTGTTCCGTCTTCCAGATTTGCTTCCAGTCTTCCTTCCACTCCAGTTTCTTGTCTGAAACCCAGATCTGTTTCTTGCCTGGCTTCCAGATCTGCTTCCATTCCTCCTTCCATGCCAGTTTCTTATCCTCTACCCAGATTTGTTTCTTGGCAGGCTTCCAGATTTGTTTCCACTCTTCCTTCCATTCAAGCTTCTTATCCTCTACCCAGATTTGCTTCTTGGCGGACTTCCAAATCTTCTTCCAGAGGGGTTTCCAAATGAGTTTCTTCTTCCAGAGGTCGTGGCTGGTGTACTCCCATCCGTGGGAATCAGTTCCCAGATGCTTTTCGCCAGGGATGCCGACCTTGATCCATTCAGGGATCCAGATCTTCTTCCATGCGGGTACTTGAATGTCCTTCCAGGCAGGTACCTTGATTGGTACCCAGATTGGTTTGTACACCTTCTTCCAGTCAGGCACTTGAATTTCCTTCCAGGCTGGTACCTTTATGGGTACCCAGATCGGCTTATAGACCTTCTTCCATGCTGGGACTTTGATTTCTTTCCAGGCTGGAACCTGAATCTCTTTCCAAACGGGTTTCCAGATTTTCTTCCAGGCAGGCACTTGTATGTCCTTCCAGATAGCCTTCTTAGTAGGTACCCACTCAGGCTTCCAGATCTTCTTCCACGCGGGTTTCCAGATCTGTTTTTGAGCGGGCTTCCAGATTTTCTTCCAGCCTGGTTTCCAGATGAGCTTCTTCTTCCAGTAGCCCTTCTCGTGATGGTGGTCATCGTGGTGGTGATCATCTCCACCGCCACCTCCGCCATAGCCTCCTATGTCACCTCCACCTCCGTGACCGCCTCCTATGTCACCACCACCTCCGTGGCCGCCTCCAAAGTCACCGCCGCCGCCATAGCCGCCAATGTCGCCGCCTCCGTGATGGTCACCACCTCCGTGGCCACCACCGAAGTCGCCGCCACCGCCGCCGTAGCCGCCGATGTCGCCACCGCCGTGACCCCCGCCGAAGTCACCACCCCCTCCATGGCCACCACCACCTCCGTAGCCTCCGAAGTCGCCGCCGCCGCCACCACCACCTCCGTGATGGTCGCCACCGCCGCCTCCGAAGTCGCTTATACCACCGCCATGGCCACCCCCGAAGTCGCCACCGCCTCCGTGGCCACCTCCGAAGTCACCACCGCCTCCGAAGCCTCCGCCGCCATGGTGGTCAAAGCCACCTCCGCCTCCCCCAAAATCACCGCCTCCTCCGTATCCTACTCGCTTTTGAGCTGCTTGCGCACTGTATCTGTAATAGACCCGGATAAATCGGTGAGTCAAAAAGTGATGAATTATTGTTTTGTTTTTGTTTTTATGAAATTGGTTCAATTTGAAGATTACGAATTGTTGGGTTTTAGATAAAGTAAAATAAGTCAGTCATTCTCAAAACGACCCTTATACATTTAAAATAAATAAACTATACGAAAAGAAAGTAAATAAAAATGTTGCCCAAATAAACAAGTAAATATAAAAGCTTTACTAATAGCTATGCTAAGAACGCGAGGACAGTAAAAAAACTATATTCTAAAAGCAAATACACACTCAACAACTCATTATCCTATGCACACATAGCTACCGTAGCCATTAAACTCCCGTACACAGTAATCATTCAGCGCGCGCACGTCGAATTAATTAAGCACGACCGCAAACGATCTCGCAAATACGTGCGAATCGCTCGACAAAAAAAACGCCCAAATAATCCGCATAAACACATCCAGAAAAAAAAAGAGTTTAGAAAGACGAGACTAATTGGCTGGGCAAACCGGTGTACACAGCGCAGGAGTTTATAAAAGTGCACGCCGCGACGAACGGGACGTGTCACTTTCGAGCGCGTAATTAGCGAATGTGTCTTGCGGGTATGCTTGCAGCGCGAGAGAAAGAAAGTGAAATGAAGGTGAGAACGAGCCGGCTGCGGAGGGAAGACACTTACGGGAACTGCTGCTGCGACTGCGGCGGCAACAGCTGCTTCTGGTCCAATGCTTTGCTCGCCACTAGAACGACCTGCAGTAGCAATGCTAGCGCGGCCTGTAATATGAAAGAAATAGCGTGTGAATTAGTAAATTTTAGGTATACAAAATAAACTATTAAAATTTATAAATTTATGATCCATTTTATTTTTATTATAAAAATGTAAATATGTATTTATTTATGTATGAGAAGAATATTGACCTTTCGGTAAAATATAAATAAGGTTCACTGTAATAAAAATTGTTTACGAAATGAAATTTTATTACACCCAAATACAGCATGAACTTTATACTTGTTTTCAAACATAAACTATACTTTAGTAACACTGCAGTACACAGTAATAAAAAATCCGTACTCTCAAACCTACATATATATACAATCAGCACAGTCGTGTTCTTTTACCTATACCCATATAGACAAATCAAAGATTTTCACCGCTGCATATATATGGTTACAAGGGGACCCGACAACTAAACACACCGGCCTTAGTCGCCGATTTCATGCCTTTTCTACGCTCGATAAACTTTCGCCCGATCGGCTGTATAACTCTCCGCGCTCCTCGCGTAATTCGCTCCACTTTTTCGCGTCGCGTCTCTCCCGAGAAAGTGCAGAAAGTGACATTGGCCGTGAGCCTATGTATATGCCTGTATCCGCGGCCAAGCGTGTTTATTTATACGCGCGCGGATATATTGGAGCCGATAATTCCGAGATGGATTTTTAATTTCCGCGCAATTACGCGCGAAACGACGCTCGGAGGTGAACGGAGGGGTAAAAGTTAAGCGAGTATCGAGGCTTAGATTTGCATGCTAATGAGGCTAGGCGCGTTAAGTGGCTCGTTTGTTTGTAGGTGCCGCTCTGGAAATCGCTGACGGCTCAATGGGAATAGTGTTGTTTTTTTTTTGTTTGGTTTGTTCGCGAATTAAAGGAATGAAAGAATGTATTATTTATTTCGTTTATTACCGTTAATGTGATTGTATTTATAGCATATTTAAAGCTTTTATTTTCTACATTTTTTTAAATAATAATGTGTTGACAGAAATTTAATTTTTTTAAAAATAGACTTTAGTTATATAAATAAAAAAAAACTAATGAATGTTAAATAGTCAATTATTATCCCCATATTTTATATGGCATATTTAAATTAAGATATATAAATACATAAAAACTTTTATCGGAGCTGTAATAAAATTTATAAAAGATTGTCTCAATATTAATATGGCATATTTAAATTAAAATGTATATAAAAGTATCATAAAAGTTTGATTACGGCAAAAATATAATAAAACTTTGACTTTATTTTAAAATTAAAAATAAAATAAAAAATATAATAAATAAAATTTTTAATAAAAATATAAATATTTTTGATATATAATATATCTATAAGACTTTAATGATTTTAGATGTTAATTAAAAAAAATTGTCATTGGACTTATCTAGCATTGTTATAATGTATGATTAATACAATAACCATAAATTGGCATTTACCGACACTCTTAAAGGTGTCAGTAGCTATGAAGCTTTCTACACAACAAACTTTTTATTATGGCATTTATGATTATTATTGTCATTATTAATGATTCATAAATAACAATTTTTTTTTATCGTTTTTATCGTTTTAATAAATTATATGAGTCTTTTAAACTTTTACCTACTGTTTACTGATGTATATACATACATACATTTTTTCAAATGTAATAATTAAATAACATATATTATTACATTTTACTGTATTAAAATTTATACAATTAATGATCGTACATCAAATATCAGTATAGCTATCAGAAAATGCAATTTTATTTTATAATGTTAATAAAATAAAATTTTATGTAAATTTGATTATTTTAAACCCTTTTGCTTTACTATATGTATATTTGAGATTCAAACAAGAGATTAATAAATTAAACGTATTTGATAATTTTCAAATGGTCTAATCATTAATTCAAGTTTCTATAAATTGTAATGTCGTTTTCATTCATTACATTTTAGTTAAGCTGATGTAAAATTACCCTTATTATAGAAAATTCAGGAATCCATTGTTTTATTAAAATTTTAAATTTTCGAAAATATGACGACGTCACTAACTTGATGTCTAGAAAGATTTTTGAAAATTCAAATTCAAAAGCAAAAAATGGATTCCGGTATTCTCGATAACAAGAATATTTTGGCATCACCTTAAAGAATTATAATGGATTAGTCAATGTATCGAGAGGTGCAATAGTGCCCTCAGTACAAACTATTTCTTATACTACAGATTTTTATGTAAAAAATAATATAAGAATTAACAGAATAAAGTTCTTATATTAATCTTTACCACTAGAAAAAAAATTATTATTATTGACAAATTGTTGCACGATACTAAAAGTGTGTTGCAAACGATTACCGAAAAAATATTTAACTTGACTATTACAGAAAATTCATATTCCGCAGACTCGCTCACAGAAGAATTTATCAGTGCCACGAATCGAGCAACGTTTTATTCAAAACAAACGACAAGTTGATTTCAAATAAAATATCGAGTCAACGTTGCACCAATAAATTCACTTCTTAAGCAACAAAGAAAAAAAAGTCACTATCAACACTATATCCACGAAGCCTCGAAATAAACGAGCGCGGCACCAAAATAATCAAAGTTCGTCTGCAACACACTTTTTAATACCGCACAGAGTGCAAGCGCGCGCGCACAGCTTAAAAGTTTTTGTCTCGACCCCGCAATATCCACACAATATCCAGCCAATACTGCACTCGTCGAGATCTGCACAAAAACCTTTATAGCCGAGCGCGCGCGCACAACGTTAATCCAAAAATAATGAATGCAACTCTAACCGCGCATCCCGGGCGAATCCTCATGCTGAGCGGGTGAAGCCCTGTGCTCGGGGCCCTCTCCTCGGCACACTGTCTTGTCCCTGCGGTAGACGCGGGAAAGCGCGGTTTGAACTTGGGCCAATAAGCCGGAACGCCGGCGTTATATAGCCGCGACGCTCGTATCCTCTCCTACCCGAAAACCTCTACCCGGCTGGTGGATTCTATCTGGCCCCCCCTCCACCTGACCCCCCCCCCAGCCACTGCCACCAGGTTAATTCGATGTTTGCGCATAGGACGTCCGGAAAGCCGTCGTCCCCCGCCGTTTCGACGTTCCTCTCTCTGTGTATGTGTGCGTGTCCCCTGTGCTATGTCGGCTCTCAGCCCCCTCCTACTACTTGCGATCGTCCTTTCCTTTCGCCGCGAGTAGTGCGGCTTTCTTCGCCGGCCGATGAGAGCGAGAGTGAGAGCGAGAGTTGGAGAGTTCTCGAGGGTTCTTGCGCGATATGCGCGGATCTGTTTTGCTGTTATGGGAGAGAGATTTTTTTTCTTTGGCTTCGGGGATGAGAGGATGGGTGATTAGGGATTATACGAGCGGGTTTTGGTGATGGGCATCATTGTATGGTGATTATGTTCTCGCTTTTATTTGATTTGCATTTTTTAAGGTTCTTTTTTATGGGATGGTACGGTGTAGGTAATGATTTGATGAGCGGCGGTAGTTGAATTTTTAATTATAAACGAATGTATAAGTAAATGTTTACATTGAGAGAGTGACGCTAGGGAATTTCGTACATAACATTAATACCGTGAGATTTCGTTTCCACGGGAGAACGGCGCGATGCACGCGCTCTTTGAGAAAGCAAAAATAACGACGCTAATGCTAGTAGCGCTTTTTTTATGTAATGGACTGGAACATCATTTTGAGCAGTCCTTTTCCCGTTACTCCACATGCTCCATCTTTTCCACACTTCAGTGCACTACATCCCACTGTGCAAGGAGTTTAAGGAGCGGAAAATAATAATGCCACAAAGATTGGATTACAGTGCATATTTTGAATTGCGTTGCGCAACTTTTTATACAAAAAGCCACGCGTTCTTATCTGAAAAAAAAAATAATCCAATTTTCTTAACCATCAAAACTGTTTAGTCAGACACTTTTCATAAACTCGGTCTGTTTGGATCGCGTGTGTGTTTTCATGATTAAATAAGACAGTATTAGTTTCCTGTAATCTCGTGCTTTTATTTTCTCCGGGGCTTGATGGACTAATCGATCACACGATTATCGCGCTCCTGGGTGTTTGACGCTTTTTCGTAAACTTTTTTACCTCGACTTTTTCATCGGCACGCGACCTAATGATAGCGTGACAAATTGACCGGCTAACACGACTATCGCGTTTGTAGTACTTCAAACGAATGGAGCGGCACAGTCGGACCGTCGCTTCGGGGGATTTGCTTAATAAATTTAATCGAATTGCTGGAGCTCGTTGATTAAGTGTTATTAATCTTTAGAATAAATCGCTTTGTTTCTATTAGTTCGAAATGATGACGATCTAATTGAGATGCTGGATAAATATTAATATAAATCTCAATTATTACAGTTATATGTTAACGATCCGGTTATAGCATTTTAAATAACGAAGTATCAACAAAGAGAGAAAAATAAAAGGGCAATACGAAAAAAAACACGAAAATTCCAAAACGTCCTCCGGCGATCCTGTATTAAAAATTCAAATACACTCAATTCCATATTATTTAATTTTTCCACAACATCGGCGTTACCGCATTTTTTCTATAAATCAGCCACTCCAAACCCGAGAAGCAGCGTAAAAGGAATAGCTCCGAAACGGCCGACGAGGTTCAACAGTCCCGCAGTTATTTTATCCACGTGAAAACGAAAGTAATAATCAAATGCCTTTCATTCGCTTCTCTCGCCGAGCATCCCGCGCACTCCATGGAAAATTTTTCCTCTAATTTATTTCATTTCCTTCAAACGAATCACCTGCTCACCTCCAATGGAATATTTTTTTCTCTCGATAGAACGTATCGATGAAATGTAGCAACTCGGAAGTTGAATTTCTCCAACGGCTGAATTATTTCATTAATAATTTTACTTTTACAAAAGCATCTATTGACTTGCGGCCTCAACGTTATTAGCCACTTTACAGGTACTTTGTCCGAGCGTGTGTAGCTGTTTTCGTTGCATTTAACGGCCGGCGCCTCGGGGCCATCTCCGGCAGCGGCATTTCAATAACATTAATTGAATCTCCAATTCAAATTAGACGGCGTATATCTTTCATCGTAACACAATAGTCACATTAGAGATGATTGATTCGTTCCTCCGGACGCTTTCGTTGCTCCGTCCGGTCCTCTTACGTAAGCCGGGGGGCCCTAGAAAAAAAGGGAAAATCATAGCAGCGCTAATCCGTATACTACTTTTTCCGAATCTTACGTAACGGCCGTGGAATTACTCCTAGAGCGGGCTTATATTAATTTAACACTGTGAAAAAAGTGCACAGTAGAAAAATAGTTTACGCTCTGGAACTAGGGACGCTCGTAGAGTCGTTCGTTTTTTTTATGGATTCTTGCGCGCGCATAATGACCACACGGCGCTGGGTAAGTGACGACACGACTGCGACACGGGCTTTTTCTTGTTTTAACGCTGGGAGTAATAAAATGGGAAAATAATGGATCGGAGGAGAGATGCTTTAGACACAGTGTGGACAATTATACGAGGCTGCTAATTAATTTTGCGCTTCGTATAGGTTGAGGCTAATTGCTTAATAGCGCACTCGCGCTTTTTACGCGCGCTCAATTTAATTTTACGAATTTTCGCCTGCTTGATAATGGCTAAGCGGGCATTATTAAATTAAACGCAAAATCCGCAATGAAAATATTAATTCGATAATAACTGTTTAGTTACTTTTACAAAGTTATAATGAGTAACTTGATTATCTTGCGCTTTCATCGTGACGGGTTTTTAGTCGGAGGATCGGTACCAGCTCTCGATCGGTAGGTATAAGCGACCGCATTAATTATCTTTTTATATCCCCCTGACAGTTTCGCGCGATCGTTTCCCCTCGCATTTCTCATTTGTCAACGGATCTCCTCAAAACCGAAATTCCCAGCTTAAATTTCAAAACATATTTTTGTCCGTTATCCTCGTGACGCTCGCGTTCGCGAAAGCGCCCCGAAAGAAAGTATCAATTTCAATCGCATTCCCGGCCATCTACGTCTCTCTAACCTAGTCGCATTCCTCGAAACAAAAGCGCAAGACTCGCAATCCAAAAAAACCCTACATAGTAGCATTGTTACTCCGTCCAAACGAAAAAAGCCGTCCAGTAAAAAAAACGAGCTTCGAATATCATCATCCCGCCGGGAGAAAGATACGGACTCGTACCAGCCGTAAAAAAACGAGACGATCGCAGCAGCCAGAATGAAAAGTGAAAGATGCATCGGTGTATACGGCCGGCAAGTGCGTCTCGGACCTTTTCGCGCGCCGGAGCCATGGAGAAAGTGATCGAGAACAGGACGGACCGGCTCGCTGGAGAAAGACCAGCCGCGAAGTTCACGCGCAAGGTTACGTAGCAAGGTTATAGAGTCCCCCTCTTTAAGGATCCCTGTACGGGCGAGCGCGAAAATCGCTCGCGCACGACTTTCGACACTTGCGGCGCGGCTATAGGTGAGCCTCTTTTTCGCTTTCGTTCGTAACGCGGCTTTTGGTATGCGAGCGGCGGGGTGTTGCGTGATAATCGACTCGCGGGGGGATTTGTTTGGTGGCGAGGAAAGGTGGGAGTGGGAAAGTTTATTCTTGGGTTGAATTAACTTTTTTGCGGGTTGGCTGTGGAGTGAAAAGGTATTTTGCGGGAATTGGCTTTTTCTTATGACAATATTGTTGTAATATCGCGGCGATATACTTTCGAAGTCGGTAGCTATGATCGATGAGCGCCGGGACCACCGCTGGTTTATCGATTTCCATAATCGGGTTATTATGTTTCGCTGATGCTTTCATGCGAAGATTATTTGGTTGTAAAAAGACTATAAAAATCGCTGATTTAGCCGGGGGGACTTCACATGGCTGAGCATCGGCGCCGGCCTTAATAACGGGGCATTTGCATTTCTCAGCATGCGGTCCGTTCCGAGCAGCTGTTATACAGGTATACGTTTTTGGGTTTCGTACGGTTTTGGTCACGTACTTTATGGGTTCCGGAAATTCCGTAAAACAATACCGCCTCGAAAGTACCGTGCGGCGCCAGTTTTGGGTTACAATTGATTGGGTTGTGGGTTACATCAGTATTCCTTACTATGTAACATTATTTACCAAAAAGGGCGAATGTCGTTGCTTCATTGTTCGTGCAAAGATGGAATTTTTTGAAGAACAATATATCCAGACTTTTCGCTTTCTTAATTGCTGAGAAAGTAGAGAAATTTATAATAATAAAACTATGCATACATAAATAAGCAGTCACATGACTGGTCCGGTAAGACCGCGATACATACAGCCCAGATAAACTCGCTAAACATTCACAAAGAGCTAGTTTCGGAACAATCATCATTACACTTTTCAAACCAGAACCCGACAAAATTATAATCATCACGAGCCTTTAACCAGTCATTACTAAATTGCTCCCCCTACCTATTCTAACCTCATCCTCACAAAAACAACCAGCCATTAGAAAACCGATGAACTCGATTTTTCCGCTAAAGTGTAATTCCAGCGCTCCTCGAAGGGAAAAACTTTTCGCCGTAAATTTCCACGATACACGGTTACAAACATGGAAACTGAAAGGATGCGTGTCGCGCGCTTGGCGCGAATTCCGAGCACGCGCCCAGGTATGCAGTAAACAGAGTGAACCGGTGTGTTTTCATGCGCGACTGCGCCCGAGAAAGATGAGGAAAAGCTCCGGTTTTCGAATGGGCTGCTCATGATGTAGGCGTAAAAATGCGCACCCGCAGAGTGTGTATTATAATGCGGAGCGGCTACTTTGCTTTCTAGATTTATTGGTTATGGTTTCCGGTGTTTTACGAGCGTGCGGGATGCTGGTTCGATCTGGATGGTTTGCTGTTAATTTGCTGAGGGGATAAGGAGTTGAGGTGGGCAGTGCTGTAATTAGCTTTGAGTTGTGGAGCTCGTGTGTCTTGTTTGCAGTTGCGGAATTAATCAAAATTTTCTCTTGTTGAAAAGCGATTATTTTTAGGTTAGGTGAGTAGGAGTCGGGTAACTGGTTTCTTCTGCTTAAGTCAACATTGGAAAAACAATATTTCCTCTTCCTTTCTGCTTTATCCTTCCTGGTGTTTGGTGAGTTGAAAGAAAATCTTAATTTTAAAAATAAAAACCTTTTTATTTTAAAACTAATATTGAATAAACATTATCTACTGCTTCCTATTCAAACTAAGTGGTAATGACCTAAGTATGCGAAATAAATTATAGGATACAGATGCAAGAATTAGTTTGGAATAGTATTTGTAACTTGTAACTTTTTACGCGTAAAACCCCTTAACTCAACGCCGCATCAATAGTGCCAAGTTAAAGCCAAATACTACTAAAAGAAAAAAAAAAAACAAGAAAACCGATAAATCCCACGTAAATAATACCCTCAAAAGCCGTGCTAATTCGACGTGCAAAAATCGCACACCGTTAACTGCACTCCTTTACATAACCTCACGAGAAAACAAATTTTTCCCGCACACATCCTCCCAAGCCGGCCGCACACACCACCACCTCTCGAAAAAGAAACCCGCTCGCGGCGCACAAAAGCCAAGCATATATAACCACACGATCAACTTCCATCTTTCACCGTACTTTTCGCGCCGGCAAAAATACCTGCCGGCATACATTAATCCCGGCGCCGAAAGTCCTCGGAGCGAGAGAGCCGCAGATGCATATTCCTCTTTTTCTCTTTTCCCGAGAAATCTCACTTTCATCGCGCCCCTTCCGAAATTCTCTCTAATTGCACGCGGAAACTCCACCTGCGCGCGCGAGTTGACCGGTTTTTAACGAGCGCTTAGAACGTAACGGATTACCATACAAAAGCGGGAGGCGAGGAACAATGCGAGCACCTAGCGCGGCTTCCTATGTTGTTTTTTTTCACCCGGAATTTTAATGACACTTGTGAGAGTGTTTTTATGGGCGGCTTTTTTTTTAGTGGGCGTGAAAACGTGTGGAGGGAATGTGGAAAGTTTTTTAAGACGGGTGATTTTTTGTGTATTTTTTATTCATGTTTCGCGGGTACTCTGTAGATAGCTCTACGTAGCGGGTAAGCTGTTTGAACGGGCTTAATTTTGGCGAGACTTAATCAAAATCATATACAGATTTACCGCGGGTTAATAATAGTGCGAAAGTTAAAGCAAAAAATTTCGCCGTAATGATGACCATCAAAATGTAATAATTTCTTTTCTCAGAAATCATTCTTCCCGGGATGTTATGTCATTGCATGTTTGGATTCGACTAAACGAATCCCAAATTTATCTTCAAAACAGCACAGTCATTCCACCATCCGAAAAGGTAAATAAACCACTCCAGTCCCGCAAACACTAGAAAATTCCAGTAGTTTCCCACCTGCATCCCAACTTCATTCCCTATCATCAAATCCAAATCCAAGATAGAAAGCCTTTGTTTTCATCAGCTCATCAAAATACAAAGCGGCCCACACGCGACACCAAAAAGACCTATTACACCACCTTGCGTGTAATCCCCAAGGTCGCAGTTACGACTCCGAGCCTCGGAGAAAAGTGAAAACCGCCGTGGTGTACGAGTGTATACGTGCGATGTGGAGCACACGAAGTCGAAGATGACTCAGGCACTTCTTCTTTCACTCTAACTGCTCCTCAAGCTATATCGTTTGATGGCGACACCGTTCCTACTTCCGCGAGCTCGCGAATATGTATCTTGAGCTACCGATCGGTTGACGTCACTTTTTTTTCTATATTCTATACCTATCCAAGAAGAGGACAAATGCGAATAGGTCTGTTCGCATGTATATGAATCCGCGGCTTTCGCAATAGGCAGAGATTTCGAATTTCTCAGCCGAGTAATCCTTTTTAATTGCCGGTTGAGAGTGGATGATCGGCGCGTTTTGTTGGGCCTACTCCAGCGACCCTTTTGAGGAGGATTTGGCTGCTCATTGTGTAATGATGCGGCTGTGGAAAGATGCCTGGATTCGGACGCGAGCTTTTTTGTTTGCGGTGGATTCGGTGGCTTTCTTTTTTGGGCCTGGTCATTGTGAGGATGTCGTTGAGGATACGTGTGATTATCGTTTGGACGGGTTTAAAGTGTGCTTATGGGATAATTGAGATGGAAGTCGAGGAAAGGATTGTGTACGCCTGGTGAGAATTTATTTTGCGACGCTTGATCTCTTGATGAATTGAAGGGTAATTAAAAAGAATTGATACTTGCTTGATCGTCCAATTGCTGGGTACAAAAGGCAATTTCACTTGGACGGTTAATCGGATGCGTGATTTGCTTGACGTTGGGTGAAGTATAATTAAATCTTACCGGTATGCGAGAATAGTATTGGTTTCCGAGTAAGTGAATAATATATTTTAAGTATATGGATGCCGTAAAAAGTTTAGATGGATATTTTTCAATATTACAAGTACGTAAATATATTTTATTCGAAGAACTAATGCAACTTTCTAATAAATAATTAATTAATCTTCATAATTTTAATATGCGAAAACACATTTTATAATTCGAATCTACGATATCTAAGAATTTGAAAAACCACAGCAAAGAGTCTTAACTTTAATGACGCAGTAAATATTCAGATCACGCCGATGTTCGTTAATTTAAATACCCAATATCTAATCATCTTAATACATCTTCAAAACATTAAAAACTAAAAAATATACTCTTGCAATAAATTATAATTGACAAACACCATTCCAAAACCCATAAACATCATAAACATCACAAACTCAAATCTCAAAATTAGCACCAACGATAAATCAACCTATCATCAAAATAATCAACCTGCATCCAACCACAACCCATCACCAAATTACCACCAGGCGAAATTCTGCAGCTCAACCCTACCACCATTACACAACTGAGACACGAGCGCGCGCGCGTGTCCGCACAACCTAATCGTCGATATTTTCACGAGCGCTCATTGAGCAACTCGCGCACCTCCATATTATTAATACACGCGTATCGTCGCCAGGCGAAATATCTAACTTTCTCATCGCTCGGTGCATCAGCGTTTTCACCTCGCCGAGATGAATCGATTTTCGCCGGCCCTGAAGCCAGCCTGCGAGCTTGGCGCGATTCTAAGGGCCGGATTCGCTCTAGCTGCTAGAGAAAGGAGAAATGGAGAGGAGAGATTTGAGGGATGGATGGGATTAATGGTTGGGTTCGGTTTTGAGATTTTGTAATGGAGATTTCGAGAAATTTGCGAGGTGTATTGGAGCTGGGTTTTGAAACGGTGTTTTTTCGCGATTGTTTTTCGAGATAGGGGAAGAGAGGTCTTTATTTGGTCTTTGGTTTATAGTACGACCGGTCGGCGAAGCGAGATGTAATCTTATTGGCGCTTGGATGGACGGTATTGACCTGGACTGGAATTTACATTTTAGTTTATTTATTTGTTTGGAGTTTTTATATTTACTGGTTAGTTTACTTAATAATAATTTATAACTAAGTTCATAAATATAAAATAGTTTAATTTTATTGACTTTATTACTAATTTTTTATTTTTATTACTCGCTTAATTAAAATGTAATTGCACAAATATTTTATACATAAATGGCGTTATTTGGATCATTCGAATTAATCAAGTTAATAAAGAAAACATGAAAATCTCGTTTAATTTTTGTATGAAATTCAGTAAATATATAATATAAACGAAAGCGAGTTAATAAAAACGTGGTACTCAATATGTATTAAATTTTACTTCTTTTACACAGTGTCTGATTCAATATTCAAAAATGTATCGTAAACCATTCATAACAATAACGACCACAACAAATTTTTACACAATATCCAACAGTTGACAAATCCAATCTTACAACACGTCTTAAAAATCAACCTCAACTCACACACACCTCTCTCTCCTCCTAAAAAACATTTTCCCCGGCGACCCAAAACAAGCAAAAAATCCATCAAAGAACCCAAGCCTATACATGTCACGCTCGATCACCGGCTCTTACACTTTTTCGCCCACTACATCCCGCAATCTTGCCGCGCGCGCGCGCCACCTGGCCACTTTCTTCCTCTCCAGCTATATCCCCAAAGCACGAATCTCCAAACGCTCGCGTATTTCTCCCAACCAAGCCAAATCGAGCCCGTATACACACACGAGAGCGAGCCCGATGTCTATCTATAACACAACGAGCCCGAGACGAATGCCATCACGGATATACACGAGAGCGAAGAGAAAGAGAGACAGAGAGAAATTTCGCCTCGCGCTACAAGCGATCTTTCTTTTTTTTCGGACTCGCGCGCGGCCGCGCTTACGTAACCCCCCCGGCGAGCATAATAACAATAATCGCCGCCGTCGACGGCCGGTTATACACTTTCTTTCGGCCGGTCTGTATAATGACTGCAGCGGCCGCGATGCGTTCGAGGAGGGAGGCTGTTTTTATTTTGGGGAGAGGAAAGAAATTGGCGCGCGCGCGAGAGAGGAGAAAGAGAGAAATGGAAGTTGCAGAAAAAAAATTAAGAATTTCACCGGGTTTCGAGCCTGTGTGTGCGTGTGTGCAGACGCTTAACGAGGGACATGCGGAAGGTAAAAGTTGCAAGCACGATACGCTTTTATTACCGTGTTATTATCGAGAGACGCTTCTTCGAAGGATGAATGATCGATTTGCGGCTGGTGATGGCAGGTTTCGTTTTTTCGGGAGCCGCTGGACTTTGTCCAGTCGCGGCGAGTTGATTAGCGAGGAATATTTGATTGATGTGGACTGGATTTTATTGTTATGTAAGGCGCGTTAAGTCGCGTTAATTTGTATTTGTGCACGGACTTTGTATTGACGTTTTGTATTGGAGAAAAACTTTGAGAGGTGATATAACGAAGCGAGTTTAAAACTTTCGAAAATTTCTCTTGTTTCGGCGTACAAAAAAAGTACGCACGATTAATAATGTATCACCTGCTATGTGTATCAAGTCGATAAGGAAAAAACGTCTTAAAACTTCCGATCCGGTTTTTTTATCCGAAGATAAAAATGTCTCGCCGAGGGCTATACAGTAAAGCTCAAGACAAAATATTTATTATTAAAAGCCGATTGATATTAATGATAATGAGATTAATTACTATTGAGATCTTTTTGATTCAGATCACGCTAATGGCAATATTGCTATAGTCTAATAATATTATATATTTACATGCCAACATTTGCTTCGGTAATTTTAGATTCGCATTTACAGAAAACCAGAAAAAAACTGAATCAATTTACGACCGCACCAATTACATACAGATAGAAATCAGATATTCATCACTTGTCACTTTGTCAATCTGATGCATTAAACATTTTCTAGATAGTTTTAGGGTATACACAAATAAACATACTAGAAGAACTGCTCTGCGCTTTCTCTCAAAAACTGGTTGCAGTTTCTACCGGTCGGATATTTTTCAATTTAATTTCATACAATATTATTCTACATAACGCACTTGATCTTCCGATAGTTTGTTTCACTCGTGAAACTTGGCGTGGGCAAAAGTCTGGAAATTCAAAAGGAATTTTATCTACCGAATCTTAGCGGGCATTACACTTTAGTAGAAAGCAGACCATTTATGATATGTTTTTTAGAGAGACATTAGTGAGTTTGATAAATGCGATCGCTAATGGCTTGTTACAGTAGCAAATATTTTCACTCAGCCTAAAAAAGATTACTTAAGTGTTCGCAATTTTTGAACGGTAAGGTTTTTGTAATTATTATCCGACAAAATTGTTAGCAATCATTTGTAATTAAAGTTGTTACTAAGACGGAATAAAATAGTTCGCTAATTTTCTAAGGTCAATACACTTAATTGTGATTAAAATATCTTTGCCTTCTAATAAAATAAAGGAAGCTTTGTAATACTAAAATTTTGAGTTTCGTCAAATAACTTTAGAAACATTTTTAAAAATATTATAAGTTTGAATCATTTGATTTTAGTGTGTACCTGTGAATGTACCCACTCGATCTCGGGATAATTGTGCCTAACATTTTTTCTCTGAATTTTCACTTGTCAGGGCATAGCAATGGATTTGAGCTTTGTTTTGTTGTCAAATTTTTAAAAGTGATTTAGAATTATCACGATATTTTTTCGTAGTTATATCGATTGTAGATACTCTTATCATCCCTTTTAATTCTAAATAATTAAAAGTAAACCTTCTTTGACTTTGTATCCTATATTTTATTTTAATTCTTTTTTATATTATTTAATGTGAAAAGGTAATTTAGTACTTTTATACGACTTTTTCACACATATTTTGATGACTTTTTGCTGAAAATTTACTTTACTGAAAAAATAAATATTTTTAAAAAAGAAATGACCATTTTAATGATCATTTTCTGGATGGATGGACTGACAGCGATTTTTAATCTGCGTTGATTTTTTGGGTAAATTTCTAATCATTTATCCTGGTACTGAAGATTTCTTATTCGCAGCACTTTGGTATAGCTGAAAATATTCCTAAACTACATGACTCCCATCTCACTACAAGCAGAAAGCACCCTCAAAACCAACATTCCCACAAAAAACGCCGTATAATTCCCACACCTCTAAATATAAACCCACTCTCCCATAAAGAATCGCCAATTCACTCTCCCCACAAAACCACGCCAACGAAAATAAAAAAAAAAAAAACAAACGCGACATCACAAGAATGCCTATCCTAAAATCCCATAGCCAACGAGAAATCCGTCTCGGCGATACACTTTCTCCAAATCGGCTGGAGGGTCAATGTTGAGAAAGGCGATTCCCTCGATTACCCGTTAAGTGTAGCTTATCGAAGCCGCCTAATGCGTTGCGTCAGAGCCGGGCCGCGCTCTGTCTGGGTAACTAGTTCAGCGTTACAAGCGAGCGTTACGCTGCTTGATTACGCGCTTATATACGCCGAGCGAGCTCCGTAAAGGTCGATTGTTATCGGAAAGCTCGATGAGCGCGCTGGATGAGGAATTCGTGATGGATTGGGAAAGCTCTGGATTTGATTCGGATGTTGGTTCCGATGATGAGGTGCTTTGAAGTGAAGTTGTTCTGTGAGTGATGGTTTTTGGATGGGAAGTGATATGATGGTTTGGTAATGGATTTGGTGTTTGGGCTGATTTTAATGAATTGCTGTGTTATGTTTGTTGTGTGTGGTCTAGATAAGGACTTGGAAATATTATGGCTAATGGTTCTAATATATTTAAATGGAATTCTTGGACAGTCAGGTTGACAGATGGTGGTTAATTAGAAACAGGAGTTTAGTACCAGTTCGGCTTGTGATTGTATAAATACACAATGTTTAATAATTCATTGGAAAAAAGAAACTTGCATGTTAAGTTTTTTTAAATTTTCTAAATGTAAGAAAATGCTAATTTAAAACTTGAAAATATTGCCATATTAGGATGACTGAGCCAATTACTGCTCCCAAGCAATTATTATCTTTTGACGTGCTTTAAAAAATTCAGTAATTAGATTCCTACGAATTTTTAAAGTTTTATATATCTAATTATTTTATTTTCATAAATACCAATAAAATTAAAGTTGTTGTTGAATTGCATAGAAAAACTACTTGTTAAAGCTCCTTAAAAACGTAAAATAGGAGTGGTTTTTCCAGCGAATGAACACGGAAGCAGCGGAAATGTATTCAACGTAAATAAAAATAATGTAATAATTATACAAATTTGAAATTGAATCAACATTAGCATTTTTTTCTGTCGAAGTCGAAGATACATATTACAGAGTTAACGGAAGGTCTATAATATAAATAGTCTGCACTCTCACTTTCAAAACATAAACTTGAAAACTAGTTTCTATAATTTATGCCAGCTCGAGCTTACAGCTACAAAAAACTACCTTCAAATACAGACTACGATATTCAATTATCCTAAGTACACGGCTTACCAACTTTATTTTATCGCTTACTTGACAATCAATCAGACTTCGCCCACCAATCCTAATAGTTTTTCTGCATAATTATGTTTATTAGGTAGCAGGCATATAACTACGTATTAAAAAAGTTTCTAAAAACGATAGTCTCCGAACTTTCTTCTTTATGCATTAGACATTTTAAAGATAAAATTATTGCATTTGCCTACCGTATTTACTTTGATTGATCAAAATTTATTTTATTATAAGGTAATGAAACGTACAATGATCAATTCCATAGATTGTTTGCTCTCGGGAAGGTAATTAACGCAGCATCCGCATAATTAAAACAAACTTTATGGCAAATATCTTTCGCTTTAATGCTTCACCGTCGTCGTAATAACTCGCATAACTCTAGGCTAAACGACTCGGTAGGTGTGTCCGTTAATGAACTAAGCAAAGCCCAAGCATACATCCAGATTCACGCGGCTTTTTTCCACAGATATTTTAAATCATTTTTTATGTTTACGATTAACGAAGTAAAAATTCTCATGCTTCAAAAATCGATAATTTATTGGGAAACGTCAGGTAGCTTAAAGAAACTTCGATTGCAGTTCTTTATGGTTACCGATAAAAAAGTTTTAATGTTTATTTATTACCGTATCGATTAACATTTTTTGCTTTCGCGGCAAAAATATTTATTAGTAATATGATTTATTCTCAACAGCCATTATTATAACTTAAAATAAAAATATTCCAACAAACTACCGTCTTATGCTGACATCTAAAACTGAAACATTTTTAAAATCATATGTTCAAATTGATTTTAATAATGAAGTAAAAAAATGTAGTTTCCTTTCAATCATTTAATTTCAACCTTACGTTTAAAATAAACCAAAACGCAGCGAACTGCACGGCGCTCAAAGTGCAGAGTCTCCCGCAGCTTAACTTGAACTTCAAACGTTGCGAATCTACCTCCCTCTTCTGCTGCGCTCCCGATCGATTTCGGCTCACGTGGTTTGGTCGAGCGACAAACTACGCGCGAAGTTAAACCAAGAGAACGCAGTCTCGATCCGCGTAGCTTCACGTGCTTCTTAATGCATTTTTTTTTTCACCAACTTTATGCTGCTCTTTACAAAGTCGTTTGAAGTTTGCCTTCTTCGACATCGAACAGGAGAGCATCAGGCGCGAGAAGTTAGCTTTTCGAATACAGCCGAGTGCACTTCAAGCTCGAGCCGACGGAGCTAATTAATTTAACTTCATGCTAATAGCAGCTTGGCAAAGCAGCACCGCTTGGTATTATGATAATTATCAGTTCGCCGGGTCGAGAGCGATAAAGCGAAGTTAAACAGACTTTACTAAACGAGGAAGTCGTATCGCCAATGATACGGCCTTTTTGAATTTCCTCCTCTATGCAAAACCTAGAATTAACCAATTTTCTCCATTTCCATCTCTAATCAAAATTACCTTTATAAATCAAAATGCAAAATACCTCAGCGACTAATAAACACATCCCAGAACAATAGCCCCCGACATAAACCCTCTCTCTTGCCTGGGATTCCATCATTACCGCGGAATCTTCCGTAGCGCGCCTTTCCACTTACACACGTGCCCGCAACTATCTCCATTTTCCTCGCTCTCGGCGCGCCAATCTGTCATAGGCGTCATTTTGGCGAATGGCTCTTTTCACTTTCATGTGCGAAGCTACGCGAGCTCGAGCGCGCGCTCCGGAGAATCCATAAATTTTATTGGAATATATTTAATTTCAGCGTTCATTTATTATATCGCGGAAAGTGAAAGCGCGCCGAGAGCGGCATATCTGCGATGCGGGATTGGGTATATTGATTAGATCGGGGCACTTGCACAGACGCGGCGCGCTCGTTCGTAAATTAGAGGCGTTTTTTTTTTTACTTGCTTCTTTGGCCGGGGAGAGTGTGTGCATACCGGAGTGGACGTTATTTGCGGGATTGTTTTATGGATGGCGGATGGTTTTTCGCTTTCTTTTTCGAAAATTGACGGCCCGCTTGTTACGTGACTTGTGTTTTGAATGCGCTCGCTGTAATTTAACGTTTTAATATGAAAATGCGAGCGTGCACGTCGATCTTTAGTGGTTGTTAATTAAAACTGTCATGATGAATGCATTTTTTATTGCGCCGCAATGTTAATGAATTTCTCAAAGTTCATTATCATGTAAAATGTAAAGCATTAATCGGTGCAAGCTCGCTTAAAATGCATACGTTCTGAAAAACGTTTTGCCTCGAAGAAAGTGCTATATTTTGCGCGAAGAAAGGGCAATGGCACGTCTCTCTCTTGAAAAGGCTAAAATATTTTTCGTTTGTCCCGCGCACAGAGAACAATCGCTCTGCTTGCTCGGCGTTTCTTTAATTACAGAGATTTTAATTACTCGGAAGTTATGCTAGCGTTACGTAAATACGGCAGAGACGCTGCGTTTATTCTTCCCAAGCGGCTCTTGTCGAGTGATAATTTATGTTGCTACTGTGCTTTTTCTGTTGTTAATGTGATTTTCAAATTTGAATTTTTCGAAAGGTCGTTGCATCGATTTGACAGTATGAATAAGTAACAATATTACATTATTGATCTAATATTGTATAGCGAAACTACGTAAAATCCATATATTTAATTTTTTATTATAATTGAAACTACTTCCAAACAATATCTCACAAATTTATTCCCTCCACAACAAACGAGCGTCAATCATTTCACAAATCCCGAAGCACCAACAATAGCCACAGTTTTCCGCTCATCCGTCAATAGAAACTACACGCATACCCATAGTCCATTCCCATCGTCATTTCTCCTCTCGAAAAACAGATTGCTACCGCAAATGGCCTGCTCACCGCGGGTGCGTCTCTCCGACCGATAAACGCGCGGTTGCGCCTCGTTTCTCCGGAATAAAAATGTTTTCTCGCGCGCGCGCGCGCTCGCAGGGCAATTAAACTTTTTCCTCCGGCGCGAACTTTCATCGCTGCCTCAGCGACACTCGGGACTTTTCCGCTGTATGACAGTTCCGATTCGCGACTCCCACGTTAATTAGCGAAATTCGCCGCGCTGTTCTTCGACAGAGGGCCGAGAGGTGTGAACCGCCTTTGATCGTGCGCTTTTGTTTTCAGGCGCAGTGGAGTCATTAATTTTGTGGCTGTCACGCGCTTTTTGTGGAGGTTTAATTAATCGATTCGCCGAGTGAGTAGGAAAATTTAAGCGATGGTATTTGAACTTTATCGATCACAACAGAGAGTAAGTGAGTTACTCTAACGATCGAAACAATCTCGCATTTTTTCGCTGACTAATCACTCTCTCACAGTCAAAGAGCTTACGCTCTTTCTGCTTCGCCGCAGATACTTATCAAAGTAAATTAGACGCACTTCCAGCAGCCGCAGTACACATTTATTGATCTCTCTCCCTGCTCTCCTTTCTTCTCCCTCATGGTTACCTAACCATTCGATCCAGAGTGTCAGACCAACGAAAAAAAAAAAAATTATAAAAACATAAAAACAAAATGACTCGGATACAACCAGAGAGCCACGGCTCGACCCCGAGTCTGTTTTCCTAAGAGCCGGCGCGTTACGAGGCGCAATTAGAAGGTGAAAAGGTTCGATTAGCCGCGATCCACTCTCGCTTTCTCAAAGGCGCTCGCAGCCACCGCAATTTGCCGGATTCCGCATACGCACGTGCACGCGCGCTCATACCTGATGGCGCGCTTACTTCCGCGAAGCGATCTCCGCACCTGTGCACGTGTGTGTGTGTGTTTTATCCATCCGCTCGTTAAGGCGAGCCGGCGCCGTGCCGATTCCTGACTTATCGGCCCTATTCCTGCCTTTCTTATTATGTATCTGCGGTCAACTCGTTTTTCGATTCGCGTGCGCGCGTGCTGGTGTACACGTAAGTACTTTCAAAAGGAGAGCTCCTCGCGGCCTCTGCTCGCCTGCTGCCTTTTCAAAATCGGCGATCTTCCTTTTCAAAGTCGGGAGTGGGAGCGTGGGTGTAGTCGGGGGCGGGGTTTGTAGTTTTTGGAGGACGATGTAGCTTTGGATTCGAGGCGAGAGTATGGTTGGTGCCGAGGCAGAAGTGGAGTGCCCAAAATTTATCAGGAGAATATTAAGCCGGGAGGGTCGGCGACGAGAGGACTGGAGTTACGTGGGATGTTTGGAGACGCTGGGTATGTGTGTGTGGGTTTTGCGAAAGTATGGATTTTGCGCTGTTTAAGGTAATGATGGGATCTGGTTTGTTGGGTTCAGGTACGTTGCGGGTGTTTAATGTTTTTAGTTGAATTGGTGATTGTACCGGAAAAAGTTTTGCTTATAAATTTATCATCGTAATTATCATCGTAAAAAATTTTGTTTGCGGACAAAGATTTAATTAAGTGCAGTTTTAATTAGTGCATTTGCAAAAATAATTGGTTTATTCGTTATGGTTAAATATGTCAAACCAACGTACATGTTTGTGTTTTCTTTTTATTTTATTTTTTATATACTTTTTACGTAGTTTATTAATTTTTCAAATGACAACCTACGTTATGTATGTTTCGTTGTAACATAACACATAATTACATGTATATATTATAAATGCATTTTAAAAGTATCTATGTAATGTATAAAAAATATAATTCTATGTGTTAACAGTTTCAAATTTTCCTTGCTCAAAATGTCCTTTTCAAAACGTCTCTCTGATATGTTTAAGTTTGTTAATAGAATTTCTAAATTATAAAAACAATTTTAACTTAAAATTTAATATCTTAAGATCGATATTAAGGAAAAAACTGTGAACCATCAGTTTCAACCACTTTCCTCAAAACATAAAATATTCTTTCAATAACGTGCATACAATAACACACATAAATGTACGGATATAAAAACATGCACGCCCTCATGTATCCTTCATCCCATCCTCTGCCGAACTTCAGCCTCTTCATCCCACATAAAATAATTTATGCCCATTCTCTTTCACCATCGCGTCACTTTCGTTTCCTTCTGATTTGCGCGCGCAAAATTCGCACCGATGATAAAGCGATGTCGATCCAGACACCGCGAATGTTCCTTCAGAAAACGATGTTTCTCATCCCGCGCCGAGAGTTTCGAATCCTCCAGCTGGTACTGGCGACGGCGATTATTCATTGTCCGCTCGTGTCTGGATTATGATTCGCGAAATGAATTATGAAATTCATTAGCATAATATTGGCATTAACGTAGCGCGATAGTAGAAATTCGAGTCAGTGGATTTTTGGTTTATTTGGAGCGAGGAGAAATGGCTCTGATTATTTGTCATTGGATTTAAATAAAGTAAGATTAATAGTGAGTTAGTTTCAGATAAGTTAAGCGACATTTATTCGTATATATGTAAACTACGTAGAAATTCGCCTGATTAAGTCAATCAGCGTTCTGCCCGACAAAAATTCCCTGAAAAGATCAGATCTAAGAATATTTATAGCGAATGATGGAGAAATTTTGTTAAATTAATTACTGATTTCATAAACGCACAAATATTGTACAATATATCGATAACAGGCTATCCGTCAAGCATTAACCTACGTAAATTTAATGCAATTATTCCAAAGATCTTTAGCCATTCCAAGCGCTCCCGAATAACGGAAATCCCTCGAGAAACACACTTCAATCCCTCCAATCCTTTCTCCCAAGCTCGTAAACAGCCGTCTCCGTTATGCGCGCCGGCCAATTAATCAAGCACGAGCCAACACGTTCCATTCAACGTCAAATTGCGCAGCTGCACTCCAGAATCGAAACGGAGAAAAATCCACACGCATCTATTTCCTGATCGGCGCTTGTTCGATTCCCGGAGGATAAGGAAAAAAAAAAGTCGTGTTGTAATACGATCGGCCAATTACAGACGCGTATGAATCGAGCAAAATGAAAAGCCGCGAGGATCCGTTTTCTCTCCGCTCTTCCGGATTCCTCGGGGAAAGGCGCGTGGAGCGGCTCTAACGAGCGATAATTGCGAGAGAGTCGCGGGGACTTCTTTTTTTCTTCGCGCCTGTGACCATTGCATGGAGGTTAGACGGTTGAATTGGATTTGTTTTGACGTGGATTGGGTGTTTTCAAGGGCAGGGTGAGCTGATGGATGTTTTGTTGGTGATGTAGTTGTGGTGTTATGGAGAGGGGTAATTGTTGTTTTAGAAAATTGCTGTTATTTAGTGTTGGAAGCTATTTAGGAAAGCATTTATCAGTGAACGTAAAAATAGTGCTAAATAATTTTAGAATATATTTTAAAGGTTTTCTTATCGCTAACATTTATTTGCAATATTATTTTAGTATTCCTTTATAAAACCATAAGACTATATTATTGATTTTATTATTCTATTACCGTATTTGTAGTTTTTAAAATAATTTTTACATTTTACAGTACATTTAAGTACCTCGTTTGAAGTTAGGTCGGAAGTCAAACATACTTATCGCATGTCTTATTGTAAATTATCAACTGAAAACTTCTTTTAACAAAAAAAGAGGATGACCGCTAAAACTTTGTTTAAAATAAAAACAATATGACAAATTTTTATGAACATTTATAATTATTAATAGAAAGTTTTCCTAATGAGTTCATTTCGACAACATACATTTAAAATTCAAAGTACCTTTTTATGAAACACGTTCGTTATCTACAATCATAATCTAAACGATCCCCATCAACAATTTACATAAAAACCAATTAGTCCGCAATATGCCAAACCGCTCCAAACTGCAATACCTACCCAACCTCTCGTTAACTTCAGCGTCGCCTTAACAACTTAACCCGCCCTCTATTCCACTGTTCTCCTGGTAAATTTCGGGCCCTGAAGTTCGTCCGGCCTCGAGGCATTCGCGTTTGAAGTGCAAAGCTACATCGCAGGCCAACTCAAAATCGAAGTTCGGCCAATTCGAAAAGGCACCAGGCGAGCATCGACCGCGAGGCGCTCGGCTTTTGAAACTCGCTCTCACGCTGCGCCGCGCGCTGCATTTGAAGACAAATGCCGAAGTTCGCTACTCCCTCCCGCCGAGCGTGCGCTCCTGGTACGAGCAGTTTTTCGACTTCGAGCTACGCTCCCCCCACCCTTTGTCCCTTGGTAGGTTCGCACTGCAGCGTCGCGCGAACTCGAGGGTTTTTTGACCTCAGACGCGCGCATGCGGTGAGGCTGGCATTCGAGCCGCTTGCAGGGATATACTTGACTGGTTTTCGAGGTGAGCGGGGAAATTATATATACGGCTGGGTTGCTTGTGTATGTGGTTTACGAGGTGTAACGGCTTCGCGCAAGAGTAAGATAAAATGTTGAGCATTGTTTGAGGAAGAGATCTTTATTGGCGATTTTATGGGCGATTTTTGTTATTGGGTGTGGGTTAGTTTTATTGTTTGATCGATTGAGCGATTGAGATTCTTAGTTTATCGACTTTTATATAAAGCTGTGAATACTTGGATATTTTTATTTTTATTAAATATGCAGGAGATCAATAATTGATGTAGCTCTTAAATAACAACCCTGTTTTAAAATTTAAAGTTGTTTTAAGAATAAACATGAAATGAAAAAGATATTGTTAACCGCGCGAAGTCGTTGAACTTGGAGAAAGAATTTATAATACAATAATACGTACAATATATATACATCCTAATATTGTATAAATAGATTTTTATTTTATGAAATGTTTTTTTTAGTTACTCATCCTTTACTCATTTAAGTCAAGTATAACTATTTAATCTAATATATTTTATCTTTGAATTGATTTTCAATCTTGATCCCAATCATTATATTTTTTTAACATTTGTACCATAAAATATATTTAAAAGAATTTATCAAGAAAGTATTGTGATAATTTTCTTATCAACTGCAATGACTAGACTTTATTTTTAAAATACTTACTTTTATCCTTTATTGATTTAACAGATAATAAATTCAAAAAAATTATATAAAAATGTAGCATTTCAAAATGATTAAGAAAATTTGTTAAATTACTAATTTCCGTGTACTTACCAGTCTCGTATTACCGATAAGAACTCATTTTTTTCTACACTTTTGTCCAAAATTCATGATTAAAAATAATTTAACAATTTCGAGGAATTACTTGTCATTACTTTACATCTTAAAGTATGATGAACTTACTTTATTTTTAATAAATATATATTTTGTACCGTTGCCTCTTCACCCGGCCGAATATAAAGGCTCAAGCCTTCAAGATTCAAGTTCCAAAAACTACAAAATTATAGAAAATTCAAACATAAAACAGAAGTAATGATTAACATTAAATGCTTAAAAATATTAAAAAATTTTTTGTTTTAATTTTATTTTTAAACTTTCAAAGTAATAGTAAAATAATGTTGAACGTATATAGTTTACTTGTTGACATTTCGTAGATATTACATAAAAAATTTTTTTTATTCATTTGAATTTGGTAAAAGATACAAATTAATGACGGGATAAAAAAAGTAGATCTTAATGAGAGATTATATTTAAAAAAATAATCATAATGATAATCAATATATTATTGCAGATTTTTTTGAAATGCACATCTTATAAAAAAGGAAAAAGTAAATACACCGATAGGAAGAACGTGTAAAATAAAAACATAAGAGAATGACTTACTGCTTAACTTTTGTATTAAATCGATGCATTTTAAATTTTTAATATTTACTAAATAAAATATACGATCAAAAAGTAAGATACAGTGTATAAGTACTGCTTATGGTTAATTGTAGGAGTCGACTTTTAAAGAAATCATTAATTGTTTGTTGTAAAAATAATTATTGCATATCGATTCAAATAATTGCTGACGAAAATTATTTTGTGTAAATCTTTAATGTCTAAAAACAATATTCCTATTTCTAAAAGAATTGGTTTTTTAGTCATGTATTCTTGAACACACCTCGAAATATCCTATTGACTCAGATAACACAACAAATAGTTGAATGTAATCTTTACATTTAACTATGCACTTTTTAAAAGAATTCATTATTTATTATTCTCTTTTAATCTCTACGATGACCAACGAAACTTCTAAAAGTTGGTTATTGATTTTGAAGCAACAAATAGTTCAGAATAAAATGCCTTATCAAGTGACGTTCTTCATTGAAGATTCGAAACAAATATTATTAGTGAAAACGGATTATATATTTAAAGTGATAAGTGAAGATATACCAATAAACCTGATTGATTTAAACAGCTTACAATTGGCTAGTGACAATCGTTTATTTAAATCGCTAGTTTTTAAGGATCCCCGGCATACTACTTTGTATAT
>UELX01001131.1:0-50623 GCA_900480035.1 Eupelmus urozonus
GCGAGAGAGAGAGAGAGAGAGAGAGAGAGAGAGAGAGAGAGAGAGAGAGAGAGAGAGAGAGAGAGAGAAAGAGAAAAAGGCCAAAGTTTCGAGTTTTGCTCCGAACGTCTCTTCGGGAAAGAAAAGGTTGTGAGCTCACGCGGGCACCCTTATCGATTCTTATTGTCCAGTTGCTTCCCTTCTTCTCGATTTGCTTTCTTCGTTCGAGAGAAGCAGATAAAAGAGAGAAGCTTCCAATATGTTGCGCGTCGGACGCCAACGGAAAGGAAATGCAAGTGCACTTTCTACCTTATCAACATATTTTCTCGTTGAGATTCTCAATTAGCCCAGATCTCAGATTAAAAAATATTTTACGCTAATTTTGTTAAGTAAGGAAAACTGGACTAAGAAAACCTCTCTTCTAAAAATGCCAGGTAAGAAATCTTTTTTTATGCGCCTCTACCAGAGTATTTATACTCCTGACAAGAATGAATTTTATCCACTTGTTCTATGTCCCAAGTATTGCAATATTATTTAAAAACTCACGATTCTCCTGATCTAAATTTTAAAGCTTGGAGCGATGACAGTAAATACAAATTTTATACGCTTTTTTGTTATTATTGATTTTTTATTCTTTAAACTAAAATATGATGAATTAGTTATAGATCCTGAGAATAAATAAGTTAATACGATTGTTAAAGATTTACCATAAATAAAAAAGTTTCGACTAAAGTTTTAAGTTCAAAAAGTTTTTAATTTATGACAAAGCTATTACTACGTTTTCAAGATTGCCAAAATTGAGCTAGAAATGCTGAGTTTCATTTTTAGATATTATTTGCCAAGGATTCATCAAATTTGTCAGCTTAATATTTCGTTATCTCCTTCCTTAATCAAGAAATTGAAGAGAAATCCGTGTGACAATTTATCAAAGATGCGACTTCTTGATTAAAAGGGTAATTCTTTGAGTGAACCTTAGAGTAGTTAAAAAGGAAGTATTTAAGCTTGATAGAACGATGGGGAAAGTGCATTTACATAAAGTAGAATCTGAGGGAGTATTTTTTTTTAACAATTTTTAAATAAAAATCCAATTTTTCAAGTTTTAAGTCATAACACTATAACGAAGTCGCCTATATAAGCAAAAATTAAATATTTTACTTAAATAATACTAATTCAAATAATTAATAACTTCATTAATTTAGCTTTAAATATTAAGAAAAAATTCCCGAAGTGAATGAATAAACAACGCAAACACTTTTCATTCTGATCCAATCATATTGAAGACCTCATAGAGAAGAGGCAAGAAAAAATTATTAATTCATTCGTTCTTCATTATCGTACGATTTACTTGCTGACTCCTCTTGGACTACTTAACGAAAAAAATCTCTCACTCTTTCTTACTCTATCGCTAATTAAGGAAGAGGTATTGAAAAATTAAGAGAAACCGTAAGAAAGTTATTAAAATATTAATGACACCATTTTCTTTTGTAATGAAATCTGTAAAATTCCAATTTCATTTCATTCTGAGATCTTGTAATGATTCATAAAGGCTGGAAAAAACGCAGACATCCGAGAGAAATTCTAGTAAGATTTCTATCTTCAAATTTCGAGAATAATTTCTTTCTTAGTAATAAGAGAAACTTTGAAAAAGAAATATTCTTCATAATTAAATATAAAATAACGGACGTACTGCTGAGAATTAGTTTTTGTTTTAAATTAATTTGTAACTAAAGATAAAAAAATTAATCTAAAAATATTTTTTTTAAATGACAAGGGTAGTTTCTCATTCAATAGCAGGAAAAAGGTTTTTTAAACGTACGTATTATTCATTTTTAATGAGAAATTGTTGAACCTTAATTATCAAAAGAAATTTTTCTTATCTATTCAATCTCATATAAGTACAATCAAGCATTTAAAGATAAAAAATACTTTGAAGATAAAAATGGCAGTTTGAAAATTCTGAAACTGAAAATTAGAATAAATTAATCGACATTTGTAAATCATAATCTACTACCGTCATTATTAAAATATTAGCATAATTTTACATAGGTACTTAAGTAGTAGAAAATATACTATAGAGTTTAATCATTTTTTAGACAAATTAAAAAAATTTGAATTAGTTCAAACCAACCTTAGTTTATTCTTTCATTTATATTCAGCCAAATGGAAACTTCTTTAAAAACTAGTTAGTAAACAATAAATGAAAACAGATATACACTAAGTTAGTTAGTAACTTAGGAAGTCTTTGTTAAAAGCAATCTTCAACCGAAATAGTAGTTATTACATTTTCGTACAATTCCTGAATAGTAATTGAGCATAAAGTATACAACTTTTCTAATAAAAATTATGAAAAAAAAAGGAAATAAAATAAATCGTCTTTTGTTAAGTCTCAAAATGGATTCCCTCTCAAAAAGTATTTCTTAGCGTAGTTTTGCACAATAACCTGGGCGTCTGGGCCACTTATAACGAAGTATAATTCGACCTTTCATATAGAAAAGGCGTGCGCGCCCCCAAGAGAATGCTATAAATAAGCGGTCGGAGGGGGCGAAAAAAGAAAGCCGACTAGACGACGGAAAAACGGTACGAAGTCTTGTTCACTCAGTAGCAGCTGCACTCCAACGTATTCACATTATCGGACCTGCCTAATGCGATTTCATTTTCTTGCCTTTCACTCACATTCTTCATCGATGCCACGGACATCCCCTGCAACCAAATTTTTTTCTACCGTGAAAGTGTATGTGTGTGTGTTTGTGCGCGTACGTACGTGCGTGTGTGTGTGTGCGTGCGTCCGCGCGTGTTTATGTGCGCGCGTATAACGCGCTATTGATTGCCTGATTCATTGTGAGTGCTGATTTGCCGGGAAATGTTTTAATTAAGAACGAAGTAGCGACGAACACGCCGAGATATATATATTGTCAGGTTTAATTAAAGTTCATTTTTCAAGAAAATCATAGACAGATAAAACAAATCTATACAAAATATACACGTTTAGATATAAGCATCGTTATTCTGAAATAATAGTCCAACAGTATTGAAATAACAGAATTGTTTTTCATCGAGGCGCAGTGTACATTATTTTACTTGCAAAATTCACGCCACGTAAATCCAAAAATATGCGTTTTTCCCATAAATTATTCGTTTTGCAGAATAATGTGAACGAAAATAACAGGCTCTCCGCTGAGCGCAATCTCCAATGGACCATAAAAAAGCAAGGTGAAATTAGTTTACCTTATTAACGGGGAATGAAAAAAATACGAAAGGTACAGATAAGGTTCATGAATTTACAGGGCGACGTCGTACATCTAGATTTACTTACGTAAACTATACCACCCCACGCCTTCTTCTGTGTCTTCCCTTCCTGGCTTTTTTGCACTCTTTTAATTTTGATAAATGTATGTTTTATTTATCGGATATTTGCATTCGTCATTAAAAATATTAAATTGATTCTTCTCATTTGCAAGTATTGAATATATTTTCATATTTTTATTTATTTATTTTTTTTATCAATCTTTGATCGTTTAAATGAGAAAAATATATAATAAATGTAAAAACTTGAAAAAAACTCTTTTCGTTTTTAACCTTTTTAATATCTTATTTTAATTGAAAATGGTATGTAAAAAAAAGAAAAGAAAAAAGTAATGAAAAAAGTGATTTAATTAAAGAAAAAAAACAGAGGATTCATATAAGTACTAATATATATTTTTTTATTATTTCCTTATGGAACAAATCTATTTTTCAACCATAAATGTTACTTTGAAATATAATGATTTATATGCTAGAATGAATTTAATTATTTGTTCTTAAAAATTCGAAAACTACCCCTGAATCAGCCAAGTCCGCTTGAAGTTTATGCACGCTTCAAAGAATTCAAAAATATCAAAAATTAAAAATTTACCAATTTTAAAACCTAATAAATTCACAAAACGGCAACAACCAACTGTAAAAATCGCAATGTCCCGAACGTCAACTGCCTGCCAAAAGAAAACACTCGCCATCACAGCAGCAGGTCGGCCCTTTTGCGCTCTCATCGCTGCATATTCATGGCAGCCTCGAACAAAAAAAAAGAGGACGTGCGATCGGCAAAAAAACGACAGCGCCGGAGAAGAGAAACGCGAAATCGGATATTTCGCATTTGCATCGTCTGCTTGGGGAGATGGGGGGTTATCGCGTGATTTATCGAACCCGGTCTAAAAAAAATTCGATAAGGGACAACGGAAGTAAAGTCGTCGAAAAAATGAAGAAGACACACGGGAAGATAAAGCCGAAAAATTAGCAAACATCGGATGAACGATGGAAAATTCTCGTATTCTATCTTTCTTTTTAGAGACGCAAGAGCGGCATATCGGTTTTGTCCATTGCAGTCTCGGACGCGTAAGCTGCTTATGAAACACGAGTTTTAAAGCACGCGCTTACAGAGAGAGGGATGTATTGGAAAAATATTAGGTATTACGCGAAGAATGTTTTCTAGACGCGTCATTCTTCGATGGGCATAATCTTTTAATTAACGAAAGTTTACTTTTACGGAGTGTGCGCTGCGTTAGAAGTGGGTCAGCGGGGACTTTCATTCGTATTGACAAACGCTTACAGCAAACAGATATTTTATTGATAGAAGAATTAAAGTTGACTTACGTTACATTTTATTAATGTAAGAGAAAATATACTTCTGATGCGCGAGTAATGTTTGTAATTTTAGCTTGCCTTAAGGTGAATTATTTATTGATCAATCTCTTTTTAGTTACTTTGTAGCCTTATTCTTTCTGATGAAGCTTTGCAAATTTAAATCAATTGTCAATTCATAGTATTTTTTAACTGTGGATTTGCACTGATTTAAATAAAGAGTAAAAAGGTGAATTCTAAACTACGGTTTCCCGTTATAAAACAATTAATGTGTATTTTATTGTTGACAGTTTATTTGTTATCTGATTGGCTGAGAAGATGCGTTCTTTTATTTATTTTATTTGTATTTGTTGAAAATTCTAATCATAGTTAACCTTATCCCCGGTCGCAAAAGAGCTGTATGATCTAGTAGTGTATTAAAAAAATTAGGCTAAAGCATGCGTTTTACGTGCATATCTGAAATAATGTTTCGATATATGTAAAATGAACTATTTTTTAAATTGAGATCGTTAAATCGAGTTTTTAATTCAAATTTTTAGTATACTAAGCTTGTAATTTAACACTAAAATTGGAAACAGTATTCTAAAACTTTTATTCAACGTTCCTAAAATGCTGAAAAGTTCTAAGAGCACTATTTTAAACGAATGCGTAAATTACACGCTTAGCATGCGAAAAACTGATCTAAACAGTGAAGTTTGACGCTCTTAGCATAAAAAAAATTTTTTCAACCCAGCAATAAACATCTTTTATCGCGATTACCATCAATAGCATATTTCTATTGAAATTTACGCTTTCACTTCACCTTCCCTTAAACTCAATATTTCGCGCACCTCCTCAAAAAGATTTCCAATCCTTAAAAAGGCATTTCGATCTGTCGAAGCAAGCTGATAGACGGCACGCGTACGTGCGTCGAATACAAAAGCCAGCGCACTGGGGCTATCACTCATCGCGATATCCTGTTGCACGCGCGCGCGCTATTTCGTAAGCGCATGCAAGCCCGCCGTGTTATGCGATCCGCGCCGGTGCGCCAAATATTCGGGACAAAGAGGCGCGCGTGTCTCTCTTAATAGACCCGAGCGAGTGATGCCATGGATTGTAAATAATTTGTTGGGATTTAAGAATGGAAATGTGATGGAAAAAAGTGAGGAATTCCTTTGGAATCGATTACGTAACTTCGTATCTTTGTTTTAAAAAAATCTAATTTCTTCTTGCCAATCCTGGTAGAAAATTGACCATATCCTGGGCAGAATTTCTGTTCCAGAAACGTTAGAATGACACTTATCTAGAAATTCTGTCTAAAGCATTTCCAGAATTTTTAGATAAGTGTCATTCTTACATTTGTTGCCGAGATATTCTGCCCAGAATATGGCCAATTTCCTACCAGGGATTTAGTTTTATAAACATGATTATGTAATTTGATATAGATCGTAGGTTATAATGATTAATTGAAGTATAATCAAATGAATTGCATATACAAAAACACAATATTTATTTCGAAATTAGAATATTCTTCTTTATTACGAAGCCACTAAAAATAGTAATATATCGTAAAACTGCTATATACCACCCACATCCCAGTCAACTTTGGAATCACAATATTCCACAAGATAAATAGATAATCGGTAAACGATAGCTAAATATAATTGTATACTCAAGTGGGTCAAACATCGGCACTTTCCATCCCACACTGTTTATCAATCTATGATCCTTGTCGATGCACCAAGAATTTTGCACGCTCAATTACGAGATGCCTAATTAAGCTTTGCTAGGTGTATAACGTTTCCTCTCTCTGCTTTCTGTTATTAGATACCAGCGGCGGGGCTTACGAGAGAGCGCTGCTGAACAAACTCTTGTCGAATTACAATACACTGGAAAGGCCGGTCGAGAACGAGAGCGAGCCTCTGCAAGTGAAGTTCGGAATCACACTTCAGCAGATTATCGACGTGGTGAGTATACGCATATGTTGCCAATTTTTGTCTTTGTTCTAATGTATTATTTTTGTATGGTTTACCTTTTCAATAAAATTTTTTGTATCTAAACATGAGGATAAAGTTTTTCTAAAATAGAAAAATTTTCTCATCACAACCCTAGTAAAAATGATTCCATTCGATAGCTAATTAATAATCCTTAGTAAAATTAGATTCAATACAATTTCTTGGCTTATAAGCATTTTAAATAGATAATTTTTTTGTGAAATGAATATTCAAATTACAATTAAAATAGGTAAATTAATTAATAAAAAGATAAGCTTTTACTTTTGTTATATTGATTTTATCTTACAACATCAGGTTTAGTCTTACATTGCGGAAAAAGAATATAAATAAACGAAAATTGTCAAGGAAACTTTAAGTATTTTGTAATACAGTTAGAAAGTTACTTAGATTAAGTTTCTAACTCTAAAGCCGACAAATTTTGAAAATGTTCATGAGCATAAAATAACTTTAGAATGTTTAACCTAAATGTTTGGACATTGTAGCAAAACTTATGATTGGCAACTCAATTATTGCACGTTACAATGGAGTTTAGCTACGCGTATAGACAACTTAATGAAAGTTTATGAGTTAAAGATTCAACGCCAAACTTCTCGAAACCCAATCAAATTATATTTTATGGCGCACTATGAAACATAATATATAAAAAAATATTATATCATAAAAATAAAAATCTCAGTTTAATATTTGTTATTTTAATAAAATTACTAAATTTATAAAAAAAAAAAAAAATATTACTATCTGGAGTTTAAAAAATGTATGCTTTTTTAAATTAATTTTGCATATCATTTTATATTTATAGTAATGTATTTTATATATATATGGACAAAAGATTTTAGTAAAAATTACTATATTTTTAGGAGGTTAATTGAAATTATTGTTCTCTCCGAAGTACCTTTACTATATTTTTTATCAAAGGATAAATTCACAAGCATTTTCTCCATTCATAATCAAGTGCCTTCCTCATAAAGCTAGCTGAATAAATAATAAATTTACATAAATATCTCGGTTTCCTAGAAAGCCCTCAGCAAATATCAGTTGAAAAAAACTAAGCTCCTCTTTAATTGCGCAGCGCAGGATCGCATTACCCCGTGATTCGCAAAAAGCTCGGTAGTAGCAGATTCAATGCTCGCTCACACGGAGAAAGGGAGAGGAAAACATAACCTCTGTTTTTCTTTCCGCCCAGCAAAAGTTTTAATTAACCCGAAACTTTTCAATCAACCGAAGCTTCAGCGCTCGCAACCTCATCCGCCGCTACGGCGCTGGCCACGTGTTTTTCCCGGGGAAATAGCGAGCGCGCACAAAAAACTTTGCCGACACACACGTGCGAGGGGGCCGCGATATAAAAAACAGCCAAGTCGGAAAAAACGAGCTTATCGCGGGGTTGTGATTCCCCGAGCTGTTTTAAGGCGAAATCGTGCTCAATAATTAACGAAAGGCCTCGCGCGCACGACGCACGGACTCCGGGTCATAAATATTTAGGAAGTGGAAAAGCACGCTCGGGAAAAACGCGCGGGATAGAGCGGAAGAAAAAAAGCAGTCGGGCCGCTCTTATACGATTAGATAGAAGCGGTTCTGCCGCCGTCCTTTTTCCGTGTATGTATATACGTGTACTCGTGCGCGCATGCTTTTCTTCCTCTCGCTTTTTTTTCTACTTACTCCTCTTTTTTTACCTACTCGACGTATGAATCATCCAGCATGGTATTTCCCGCTAAAAATCTGTTCTGCACACTCGCAGCAACGTGTATACGTAAGAGCGCATACGCAGGCGAATAAGCACAAGCCCAAGTAATGCGCCTGTATGTATATATGTATAAGTGGATTAGATCCGTATACGTGCAAGAAATATGCGCTTATTTAAACGAGCATACACGCGCCTATAGATGTAATTCACATGCGTATAATTACTCGAATACGTACGTATATATATGTTTTAACGTTTACATATGCACAAAAGCACGGATGGATGTATATATTCACTTATACGGGTACATCCATGTGTGCACATATGATCGAACGCTCTGGCGCTCCAGCTATATAGGCGAGAGGAGCTGCACGGGAGCGCCATATTTGCTGCGCCGTAATATCGATTTATGCAAACGACACGCTGTCAGGCGCGATCGGCCCCTTCCGCTCTTTCGCTCTAATATCTCTCGGCAACAGAAAGAGAGAGGGAGAGAACAGGAGGCGCGCGTCGTCAAGATGATGAGAGTAGCAAGAGAGTGCGTTGAAGCGCGAGCAACGACGCTTACGAGTAGTCTACAACTTTTCCAATGACTTGGAGAATGGGAATTCGCGAGAAAGAAGGCAGCATTGTTATTTTACGAAAAAATGTTTTTTGTTGCGAGGGATGGAAATACTTTTGCCGACGGTGCAATTCAATGCGCTTTGCTGTTTAAAAGCCAGTGGAATATCATTGGACGATGTTGAATATGAATGATTGATATTGAATAGTGACGGGGTGATTGAAAAGACCGCAGAAGCATGACTTTACAAATATTAAGTTATTGACGCTGTTGCGGATTTATAGTCGACGGGGTTGGCGTAAACGATTGCAAAATGATATGCCAGCGCCGCAACGCTAACACGATTACGAAAATAAATAATGCTGCTGACCGTGATTCATTTACATCCGGTTTATCTACCGTCATTAGCACCATCGAGCAAACGTATGTGCGAGTGTTTGTTCGTATTTCTGGGCATTAATTAGTGGGACATGTATGGCCTGACTAGATTCGACTGTTACTACTGGTTAGCTACATCTAACCGCATCAAAGTGTAATTTTTCATTTAAATAAAAGGCATCGGTTTGTTGCAATATTTATCGGGGGATGGGTTTAGAAGAGAATAACGAGTAGAGATAGCAGTCTCGTGTCGTATCCAAACTTCTTTAAAGTAAAATTTTCCTAATAAGACTGTCGAGAAATGATAGAAAGTTGATTTAAATAGAATTAATTTGAGTATCTTGAAAGATATAGAAGAATATTTGAAATAATAATAAATAAGTTTTAAAAATCGATATAATATGTAGAATTAAATACGTGATGCCTTGTACTTAATGCATGCGCAATACCGGATTTGACGGAAATGCCGAAAAAAGGAATTAGTCTCAAATGAATGAAAGCTCCCAAAAATAAATACGGAAGATTGAAACCTAAATAAATAAATTAGATTGTTAATTATTTAAACAGAAAATCAACTGATAAAAGGTTGCTGCAAGAGTAATTGAAAGTCAATATAAAATATACTGCAGATAGTAGTTACCCCCGAAAGAGTAGTGGTCGCTGTAAGAAGTTCGCGAACCAAAACCTATTAAAGACACTGCTAATTAAGGTATAGTTTGAACAGGTAGACCTTGTTTTTGTTGGACCAAGCTTAATCCTTGAAAGATTTTTCGTTAATATTAACAAATATTGTACAAAAATTGTATACGTTATTATTTACTTATTTATACAATATTTTTAATTCAACAATATATTATAACACTTTTTATACAGATTTATGAAAAAGAGTTATTATAATAAGTAATACGCGTTTTATAATTTATTTTTTGCGTACATTATTGAAAAACTTTAAAAAAAACTTTCAATAACGTAAAGTTTGAAACGGTTATCAGTTTCTGGTAAAAAAATTACATAACAATTAGTATTTAAATAATTGGTAACATAAAAAGTTGTCATAAGTCCCTGCAATAAAATATATAAAATATTTTTTTTCATATTAAATTTCACAATATTCGTAAACACTTGCAAGCGCATTAATGTTTCTAATTTCTAAATATAAATCTACAACATTTAAAACATTTTAACAAATCTCAAGTATTTCGTTTCACGTTTAAATCATTTTAAGCTAGAAGTTCATTTACGTTCATTCACGCCCAAGTGAGGTCCGGAATTTCGAATATCTCATAGGAAAGGAGTGTTGAGGGTGCCAAGGTCTATGAAGGCCTCCGACCGAGAGGGTCAATCATGCTTAGGATCTTCTCGATAAAGGCTCAAAGCTGAGAGCTTTCCTCCTGCAGGTGGTATTAAACCAAGGGGGTAAATGGTCATACTAGTCAATAGCTACAAAAAGCAGTGGTTCTCACCCTCGGCTTTGCAGTTTGTTCAGGCATAGAACCTGAAATTTCAAGGGTGTCAGTAAAAGACTTCTTCTATTAATAGGCATCCTCTAAAAGACAATACTTCGAGCATCCTTAGAGTTTCGCATTGTACAAGATACCAGTCGAGATGCAACACCAGCTGCACTAGTCTATTTAGTAGTAAATCCTCGTAAAATGGTCCTATTCGTGACTAGGACGACTATTTAGATTGGTACTATGTATTAAGATATAGGAAACCTCCATTCTCTCTTATCCCACATTTAACGCAGAATGTATTTGCTTAGTTTTATAGGTATATAAAAATAAAATTTTTATTAATATTTATAACAGAAAAATATTGCTCAAATATTTATTATTTAAAAACGAAATAGTACATTCGTACTACGCTTGCTCAAGTGAAAAATGTTTTAAGAAGTAAATAATTAACTTACACGACCCAAATATCACGTCGGAATCGAGATTTTGAGGTTAGCTTTGTCTAAATTAATATTTCCATCATATGAATAAAAAAAACTAAAATTATGAAACATAAATTAAAGTTTTCAAAATTATAATCACTCAAAGTATTCACTTCTCTGGTATATTAATTTTCAAAACCTAGCCTCTTTATCTTTCGCTTTTTCTGCCTCATGTAGAGAACATTATCTTATGCATTAGTCTCCCATTTTCGCGAAAAGTGAAGACTTTAATCCGAGAAGCCATGAGGGGAAGTACGTGCACGAGGGGTGCCAGCGGCGGCGTTGAGTTTTTTCGCTCTAGACCTTTGTACGACGCTTAAGCGCTCGGATCTCGAGTGGACTTAATTTTTCCCTTTGCCGAATTATATCTTCCCTTCTTCAGAATTATTCTCTCATTTTTATGATTTCGGAGTTTGTTACTCTTGAGTAATCCTTGCTTTAATTAATTCTGAAATTAATTTAAAATATTTATCGTCATGACTTGCGACAAGATTTTTAAGTTATTGAAATAAAAAGATATGGTTAATTTTTTTTTTTTTACGTTAATTTATCACTGTAACAGTGAATAAAAAAGTATATTTGACTTAATTTTCTAAAAAGTATTCATAATTATAAGTTTCACTTCTATCGTTTGAAAATCTATTGTAATTTTTTCCGCTCATCGAAATACAAGAACATTTATAGTTTAATCCGTTGCGACTCATTTCGTTCTTTTAAGCGTAAATTTCACGCATGAAATGATAAACTATTTTCTTTTATTAATCGACTTTTTTTTTAACTGCACATCGACATGGAAAAATTGGATGCTCCCACTATCAGCGCGAAAAAGCTTTCAAGTTACCAGCTAAAAGAAAGTGAAAAGTAATTTCAACATTTTTAACTAAAATTTTTATGCATTCGCAAATGTTATTTCATTCGCGAAAAAGTGTAAATTATTTATAAGACATTTTGATTTAGTAGAACTTTTACATATAGAAATACTGAAAAAGTCTCCAAGGAGCCCGGCTGATTCGTTTACAACTCCATAAAATTTTTAATTTCGCGCTTGGTCGATGTAAGCTCGCGAGCTTTAAATAAGAAATTCTTCGAGAATGGCGCAATTTATCGCGCTATAAAAATAATAATTTATGGAAGTAAAAAACTGTACATACAATATGAGATACGTGCGCGTATAATTCTTAAATTGCTTTTCAGAAAAATTTTAAGCATCTTGAACTAGTCCAAACTCATCGATCGCGCGCCGATAAAAGAAATGTAATTTATAAAAACTTCCTTCTACTCGAGACTTTTCCAGCCCTTGAACGAACATTAATTCAGAAAGAGACCATTTGCATACTGAGCAACAATTACGCGTCCCCGCCAAGTTTTCTACGTTCTCGTATATAATTTCGCGGCTCCTGTATCTTACGCTCAAATCCTCGGGGACGTTGAAAATTCAAAATGGGACATGCAGCGCCGTGATGAAGAAGGTACGCGTAATTTTTCATTTCAAGTTTTTTTAATATGAATTTTTCTCTTAAATTTAACGCTAAATGTAATCAATAAAAAGAAAGTTTTTTTTTATAGTTTTTTAATTTGTTCATAAATCGCAAAGTTAAAAAGTAAATTTTTGGATTCTTGTTTCAAATAAAAAAGTTTTTATCTTAATAATAGATTTTTATTGTTATATCTTTTAATAGTTTACAAATTTTACTGATATTGTTAAAGAGCTGTAAAATTTTATAAGCTTTTTAATATTATCAACATATTAGCATATGTATTAATACTAGAAGAAATGTTGAAAACTTTAAATTATTTATTAATAATGTTCTATATTATAATAAAAAGCTCCTGGCACAATTTCTTACGTCTCTTTTCAATTTAGAATTCTTGTGTTTGAGAGGCAGCTCTCTAGAAAAGGAATTTATAAAGTTATTAAAAATGAATGTTTAATCAGTACCGCAATTTTTATTTCATAGCGCAGTGAATATTTGAAAATGCGCACTGTGCTCGATTTGAAAGCAAGAAAGTAGCGTCTTTTGACAGCTCAACAAGCTCAATAGAACAACTATTTAATAATCAATTTTAAAGATGTATGAGAAAGACAAATATTCAATTTCAAAACTAAAGATGCCCATTTTTCATGAAATCGACTCTCCGAAAACAATTTTCCAACCTATCGCTTCGTAATTGAACTAATAAATTTGCATCTTCCGATTGAAATTAGAAAAGCTGCCAGCTGTGTCAATATTATCACAGCTCCTTGTGCGGCGTGGAAAATTACCGCAGCTGTGGCCTCGGTCGCTGGAAAAACTTTTTTCTTTGCCATATTTTTCAAGGGATCAACTTCGTGCGCGGGGAAACTTAGCCGACCAACTATTAATTTACTGGGGTGAAACTGCTCTACTTAGTGTTTTGTTCTTCGAGATTAGAGTACAAGAGAGGGCAAAACAGAAAAAGCTGGAAAGAAAGAGAGAGAGAGAGAGAGAGAGAGAGAGAGAGAGAGAGAGAGAGAGAGAGAGAGAGAAGCACGGATATATTTAGAGAATAAAATAAGATGGAGAAAAGTTTTTGACGTGTTTTTTATTTCTTATTTACAAACTCTTGAGAAACTCATAAAGCGTATGTACAGCGAAATACATGTAAGAGAAAGATCGTAGTTTTTAGCATGCGTTAATAAAAAGATCTTGATAATCATGTTGCTAAGGAAATGGAGTTTATATTTTCTAGTCATATATTTTTATGCAGTAAAAACTTAATAATTGGTTAGATGTTTTGATTAATTGTTTGATATTACTTATTTGCTACTTTAAATGTTAAAAATCACCATATTAATTAAAAATAATACAAGTTGCAAATAAGGGAGCATATTTTATTAGATTTTTCAAACAAAAATTCTTGGAAATGCCAAAATTACTCTTTTTGAATGAGAATTCACAAAAATGTAAAAAAAGACGAAAAAGCCTTCGATAACATCGGTGTTAATCATTCTCGGTAGCTGTGTAATGGGGCGGAGAAAAATTGGAACTCGGCGTAGCCGTTCTCGTCCCCTTGTAAAAGCGTTAAGTTCGCCGCCGTAAAATGGACTTTTAATTGAAGTTGCTGGCTTAAGCCCTCTCAAGAGATGCCTTTGGCAGCGTTATTGATCTTCGCTCTTTGGCATTTTTCCGGCCTGAGCTTTTGTAAATGGCCTTACACGAAAAATGGTTTGTTTTAGATAGACTTTACATCAAGATTGTATGTGAAATAAAATTCAATTTTTAAAAGTTCAAAGGTTATTATTTGAGATTTCATAGAAAATTTAACTTCATCTTTAGAAATATTTTCGTTCTTCAATCTCTAATGAAAAATTAAAAGGAATAAAATAATTTTCTGTAATCGTGTCAAAGTAGCAATTAGCAGTCCGAAACTAATTTGCTTCGTTAGAACTGAGTCTGAACGTCGTTCCAAGTAAATCTGGTTACACAAAGTATCTCTCTGCTCTACGGCAAAGGACTGAATGTCCAAGACTAAAATAACAGTCAGTTTCAGAAAATGCCAGTGCATTGACAGTTAATATATTCACATAATTTTTAATTATTTGAAAAAATTAAGTCTAAAAATGTAATAAAATAAATAAGCAATTTGTTTCAAAAATATTAGTATTAGGATCCTCCTCAGAGCCTAATTTTTAAATATTAATTTCAAATTTATTTCAACATACACATGTTTGTATTTATACCAAAGTCTTAAGAAGGGAGGTAAATAAACCCTCCAAAACGTTCACTTATGTAAGATATCGAAATAATTACACCTTAGTTTATCGAGATAAAAAAAATTCGATTTCTACATTTATTACTAGTATTCAAATCCCTTTAAATTTTGTGAACCTCTATATGTAGATTATTACGACTGATTACACTTATCTTTTTTTATTATTTCCAACTTTTTAAATTATTAACTGAGATATATTTCAACAATTCATCAATCAGTTTGTTGATATAATTAACAGATTATTATTTGATAAATTATTGTAATACGTTGGAACAATAAATTATTGTTTTATTAAAATAAGGATAAAAGAGATGAAAGATATCAACATATCATTTAAATGATTTCAATTTATAACAAAAATTTATAAAAACCGGAAAATCATTTTTAAATCGTTTAATGAAGTGAAAATCGGAATTAACTTTATCTTTCTTTTTGTTACAGCAAGACAATTGTATCTACGTAACAAACTGTCTCTATAATTCTCGCTTATTAAATTTAAATGTTCATGATAAATTCATAATTTTAAATGACGATTTAATTCGCGAATCAATTTAATGAACATTTTAGCACGCTCGCCAAGCACGAGTATACATGCACGGTTGGCAAAGCTCTCTTGGTTCGTCGAGTATAAATATAAATAGGATCTTCCGTTTTGAATTGAAATTTTCTGCTCCAGATTTCGAAATCAGTGATTCGAGAAATCCTTTAGGCGACAATTTGCATGCAAAGCGATACGAAATTTTCAATTTCGAATCGAGGAGAAAAAAAAGTTTATTTAGATATTGAATCAGTGACCTACAAAATTTCTGTAAGACGCGCTGTTTTGTAGGCCAAGTTCGTCTAATTTCATGCAGGATGGTCACAAAGTAAATTTGCAGTTTACACAACGGAAATAATAAGTACAGCATTTGAATAAATTTAAACTTGGAGATACTTACTATTTAACTACGCAGTTTATGAGCCACTGATTACGTCAAAATCTCTGACTGTCCTTTTGAAGCATCAAACGTCCCGGAAAATTTTAATTACCCCTGCAGTAATTAATTATCACAAGTACTAATAAGCTTCGCAAAACCGTCAGTCCAACAGTTTTTCAACCTCGTAAAATAGATGCTGAATTTACTCTGTAAATAAAATAACATCGCCATTAGCGAGCGCTTAATTTCGGGGGAGGTGGCTAAAGAAATTAGGCGTTGCATTAAGGAGGAAGCATTTTCGTACACACGCGAACTCGATGAAAGACTTCACCGACGGTCGACTCATTAAGGGATTAACTGAATCCATGTAGAGTGACGAGCAATTTAAGAAAGCATGTGTAAAGTAATGTTCAATGTAACGTGATAATAATATTGCTTTTTTCTACATGCCAGGTTCAAATTTCAAGATAAAAATATTTTTTAATCAATAACATATTTATATAGTTTTAAAGATTACACTATTCTATTTGAATACGAGATTAATAAACATATTTATTATAATTGCCAGTATATTATATCTGCATGATTACCAAGAACAAATCTGTTAAATTTAAAAACGTATTCAAAATAATACAAAGTTTAAAGTTCAAAGAAAACTTACAAGCACACTTTCAAAGTACTCAATCACTTCTTCAATTGGTGCAAGCACTAGATAATTCAAAGTTTTTAAATAAAAAGCTATTTCAGAAGCCCATCAATAAGTTAAAACATAATCCGTTGGATTTCGTTGTAACAAACTGTTACAAAACATGCTTCCGACCGACCGCAAAAGAGCTCGAATTTTAAACGAAAGCCCGAGAGCGCAAGAAACTTTCGCTCAATTAACCTTCTCTAATCCATTCTCCCAGGCCGTATATCTTGCCGCATACGGGCGGCCAAGTATCGGCGATTTACAATTCTAAATTAAAGCGAATCTCGGAATCGCGTTCGACGAATTCCACTGGAAAAAAGCGAAGGAAAAGAGAGAGAGGAAGAGAGAAAGAGAGGAGAGTGGCCGCGGGTGCGAAAAACTCGGGATTGGGGTTCGTTACATTCCCGGAGCCGCGGCAGCATCGTTAAAAGCAAAGAGCGAGCGCGGTAATGGAAAATTCTTGCAGCCGAGCGAAACGTTTTTTCTCTTCTACGCATTTGCTTCTTGCGCTACCCTGTTTATTCCTCTATGAAAAAAGAAGCCAGAGGAAAAGGCATCAATGGCTTGATATTCCGATGCTCTTGGCGTATCAGTCAGAGAAAATAACGTTAAGTCATTAAAATGATTTACATTCTGTTCTTATCGTTTACATCTCTTGCTAAATTAACTAAAAAGCGATTTTTAATAAATATGGAAGGCTTTAAGTAAAACATCGATTCGTTCTGTAAACATTTTAATTTCGAACTCAGAAAAATCGGAATTTGCATGAAATTTTGCCCAGCATATGTTAAATTTTCTGTTCCTATGCAAACGTTATAGTAATAAATTATATGCAGAAACTCTGTGTAATGACAACAATTACTAGACAAAATATGCCCAGATTATGTTGAAGGCACAATACTGATTTGAGGTTATGTTAGAGTTGCGGCAAAGAATAAACAATTAAATCGCGCATTGTCAATATATGAACCAATTGAATTTTGTTCTGTATTTTCAAATTTAAAAATTTTACTACTCACTGCGTGATTTTTGAAGGTCTCGGATTATGCTTTCTATTCTATTTTACTAAAATAATATATACGACTTCTAATTTAAAAACTGCTCTATTTTAGAAACAAAAAATGAAATTTTCAATTATTATATTTGTATTCTAAACTCTAAAGAACTTAAAAAATAAAATAAAGAGTACTTGCAGTGCTTATTTTGAACAATTTTAGTTTTATTTTTGAAAATGAATTCAAGCTAATGTTCGCAACCCAATTGGAACTGGTATTTATAAAACTTTTTGTATCGAGTATAATTAATAAAAAATGGCTTCGTATAACGGCACTGCTGATAGTGGTCACTATTCTAGCTAAAATCTTAAACATTAATACTCTTGCATCAACTTAAAAAGAAAAATCATTCATAACCACCTTAATTCACCCGCTAATTACATTAACCAGCCCACTGAAAAACGTTATAACGATAATGCTCGCTTAAAAGCCATAAGCGCTGAAATCAAAACGGGAGAAAGCTAAAGTGTGTAAATGCAGCGAATAAAAGGGGGCAAAAAGCTCGCGAGGCCGCCGAGGCCAGGGAGAAAATGGCTGCTGGCCGAAGAACTTTTCGAAGCTGGCCGACCGAGGCTTAATACATAAGCCCGAGATGGGGGCGAAAGGCGAGAGTAAACACGCGCCTCTCTCGCCAGCTCCGCGCAGCCTTGTTTACGAGAGTTGGCGCAGCTGCCACTTTTACGCGTATCCTATACATCTTTGTACACAGCGAGCTGCGCTACTAGAGTATGATGAACAGTCGCGCGGTTTTACAAGTGAACGAGTTTAAAAACGTGTAATTGCTGATTTATGCGATGGACAACTTCGGGATGGTTTTGACCTGGGTTTAGCTGGGTATTGGATTTTAATTTGTTTACGTTCTTGGGATTTTTTGTGAATTTCGGAAGCTAGAAAAAACAGATTAATAATGCCCGAAATTAAATAAATCTCTACATTTATCAAATAATACAAATAACGCCAAGTGATTCAAATAACTTTAATACAGACAGAATCGTAAATAAAAATAATTCTTTTGTTTGTTTATACAAAAATGGGAAAAAGTCTGGAATTTGTAATCCTCAACGCAAAACAACCACTGGATAAATTTGATGAAAAAGACGAATAAAACGAAAACCTTGACGCGCATAGTATTTAGACTTGTCGCGTCGACCCTTCGCTTCTTGCGACTTTAGTTTCTTTCAGAACTACTTATCTCTTATTCTTTTCAACTTCAGCCCTTTTTCGGCTAGCCTCCGGCTCCTCTTCCATTCGTTTGTGCTTCGTCGCGTCTGCGTGTCGTAAGCTTCAGTTAAATAAACATTCCGTCCAACGCAGGATCTGGTTACAAGAATTTTTGCCTCTTTGTAGAAAAACGCCTTTGTTTAATAGAAACTAATGTCTGTACTACTTAAGAGTGAAAAATTATTATAATGAAAGTTCTAATGCTTGAGCTGTGGAGTTCTATTATTAGTTTTTTGTTTAGAAAAATAGATTGTAACATTAGTTAAAATAAAGTTTAATTATAATCTTACATAATATTTGTTTGTTACTGCAGAATCTTTAAAAAATGTCAGCGAAATTGTATTTCAAATAAAGAGTTTCGTAAATGTATTACTAGAATACATAAGATAAAAAAAGAGCATGAATAAAAAGTTCAGACTCGCCAGCTTAACAGCTTTATTTACGTAACGCATCTTATATTTTAAAAATGAAATTCTAACTAAGGCTCGAAATTCAAGCTAATCGTAATTTCAAGCTGCTATTACACTTACGAGTCCTATGTGAAATAAAATAAAATGTATGAAATTTTTTTCAAATTTCCGTAAAACGCTTACACAAGGCAAGAATCTAAAAATTCTCCAGCTTGCGATATCAGGTTAGCTAAAGAAAATAAGGAAATGGAAGAAGAGTCGAGTTTTCCGAATACGTATCGGGAATTCGTGCCATTTAACGACTTACTTATTGTTGTCCGTTTCTCGATAGTCGATTACAGCTAAAAACAAATATGAAAACAATTTAAAATCGACTTCGTTTTTTCATAAATTCAAAAGTAAGAGGAATTGAGTATTGTGGAAGTCATAAGTATAAAGTTAATTAATCTGCAGTTTATTCTTATATGAAAGAACAGAATAGAATTCACACTTTCTACGCTGCGGTTTTGACAAAAAGAATTGGCATTAATTGACTTTGCTACATGAAACACCGCTTTTGACTGAAAAAAGCGCTAAGCTCACAGCATTCCATAAAAATTTTTGTTTTCGTTACTTATTGATTACGTAATGTACACTGAGCTCACAAAGCACCGTAATATTTTTTAAAAAGGAACCATAATCGCCAATAGTTATTAATATTAAGATATGCATAAAATATAATACTGCATACTTTAGAAGATTGATAACTTGGATTAATCAAATAACACTGGATTTTTTATAAATTTATTATAAAAATTAAAGATTTTGATACCCTTATCTAATAATTTTTTCTCATAAGAATTGTTATGTATCTTCTCTTAATTATTCCTCAATATCAGTAAAGTTACATCCTGAAAGTAACATATCACCAATCTGTAAATTCTTTCTAAAAACTAGTAAGCAAACGATTGTTTAACGTGATATATACCCATATTAATATTAATCGCTAGTAGATTTCTATTCTATCTATTTATTACTTCCTTTTTACAAATGAATATGGTGCTTTGTATTATAATTTATTTTCTGTGTTCTAAGTGCATACATCACGCAATCGGTAAATGACAAGAGTTGTAACTTTTATGAATCGTCTCTATTAAGTGTTTCTACCTTCTTCTTCAAGCATTGGATGGTATGCCATGTAACTGTGTTTGATAGTAAAATTTCATTTTGCGATGACATAGGCATAACAAGTATATTTATTAGTGCGCTTTGAAGCATATTCTCAGTTGCTTCAATGTTGATTGTCACGAGATCTAAGCAATAACTGTATGAAGGGAAATATAAGAATATAAAGTTAGTATTTATATATTTAAAAAAAAAAAAGAAAAAAATGCGTAAAAATTTGACTAACGTCCACTATACCGAACTTTGGTTTTTCTTTAAAATATTTGTAAAAGAAGGCTCAGACTTTTTTTAGACTTATTTCAAGATATTATAAATGATATTTTTATAAAGTTGTAATTGAACCTTAAAAATACCATTTATTAGTCTAGAAAAAAATAAGTCTGGTATACCAGCCATAGTCAGACTATTACCAGACTTTGAGTTAGTATATTCTGCTAGACTTTTGCTATACTTCATCCAAACTTATTCTTTTACTTTATACATTTATTTTTGTAATGTTATTCAATGTTAAGATAAAAAAAAAATATTACGTTACACAATAAAGCAGCAACGCGATACGGCTGAATTTTTTTCTCGTTAATCGATCGATTTCACTTACAAACAACAACAAAACATGAAGCTCCAAATTACTCTTGTGTCTTTCGCTTCGCTTCTTACGCCCCCTCTCTTACTTATTTTGGGCTCTTTTGTCTTTCTTTTTACACAACGATCTCTTATTTTCGACCCGCTTCATTTTTTTCCCATTTTTCTTCTCTTGGTTTCTGTTTGCCCGGTGCTCCCTTTCTTTTTCCTTCGTTCCTTCCATCGTTCTTTTCATTCTTGTTGAACGACAAGAGCATCAAGTACCTTCTGACGAGAAGAGGCAGAGTCCATCTCTGTCGTTTTGTTATTCCCTCGAAAATGTCGACAGTAATTGCACGTCTTTTCTTTTTTACCTTGCACTTGCCGCTTAAAACTTTTCTGCTCCCTATGTAGATAATATCGCTAAGTCTTAGTACTAGTACAAGAAAAAATCTATTGTGAAAGTTTAAGATATAATATTTAAAAGAGATATATAACCGTTTTAATGATTATAATTTTTTATTTCTACATTCCATTACTTCTTTAATAGAATTTCAATTAAGATAAAAATAAATAATAAAAATAATTTTTTCTCATTATAGGACGAGAAGAATCAGATATTAACAACGAACGCTTGGCTCAAACTGGTAAGTTAAATCGTCACATCTTGATTCAAAATAATAATTACCTTGAATAATTAGCATAGTTTTGCTTAATCTAACATTATTCCTCATAAGTTAAACGATAAGCCATCCAACTTTGTTTATAGTTACTTTAAAAAAATACGATAAACTTATATTACCTACCTCAAACGCATCAGTAATACAAATACCACTACAAACAATCCCCGGTAAGAGCCGTGAAAAATCTCAGCGCATCAATCAGTCGCCGCGCGATTAAGCGACAGAAATGAGCGTTCGATTCAGCGGAATAACGCGCTTGCTCGCGGCAAATTCCTTCGAGAATTTCCCCGATGTATATAGTAACACACGCTTCCGTGGGCGCAAGAGAAATCTCGGAGACGGACGATTAAGCGGCCTGGGTCCCCGCGCCAGCGCGGCGGAGATTACGACGGCGGATGAAGACTTTAACGTCGAGGAAATGCGCACTGCTGCAGCGCGATGATGTCGGCGCGGCTCTCGCGGGTTAGCGCGATTAAATTTTCAAATGATTTTAGGGGGGGTTTCGAGCCCGAGGAAATTTCGTATCTTAAGCTGGTTATGTAGTTGGCTGGCTTAAGATTTGATACCGGAATATTATTTTAAGTGTTCGCTGTAAAGTAAAAATGATTTAAGCGAACGTGCAGCTCGGATGGGTTTTATTAAGTTGAATTTATTATTGAATATGATGAGTGAAGAAAGTAAAATAATAATTTAGAAATAGCAATTTAATTAATAATGATGCAACTTTTCTTGTATAAAAAATAAGATGGTAAAAAAATAAGATTAAAAATTTTCAAAGGAAAGAGGAATCTAACAACAACAGTTAACAGAAATAATATTAACAACCTGTTAAATCCTACACTAAACTTATTTTCAAACAACTCGCCTTTCTTAATGAACTTAAAACCATTACCGCAAAGTCATCATTCATACTGTGTGCTATTCTCAAAATATTTTAAAGAATGAAAGAACTCCACCTAAGAAAGAGAAACGGAATTGAGTAAAAATCGGAAAAGCGTACGGTTTCGACAAACAGGCGCGCACTTCAAGATGAAAGATTTCCGTCACCCTTTTCTCATTCTTCTTTGGTACGATAAAAAGACGGAATAAAATACAAGAAGAGCGTGGAGTGCGCTTCAAGTAGTACACTTCGAATGTTACCGTCTTTTTAGTTTGATGTTGACCGAGAAAGGTTTTAGCCTTAGTGGGAGAACATTATGAAATTTGCGGTATCGAATCTCTTACAGAGATAATTTATTTTTGAATGTGTAAAATCTTGTTGTTATTAAATTAAATTTAACGTACATTTTTGTTTATTTTTTAATTGAGAGACTAATTTGATCGAAGGGTAATTATTTTAAATTTAAATACTTACTATTTCTTTATACATCTTAAGTAATCTTCAAACAGGCTTCACAAATAATCTTACATAGCATCCTTATACAGTCTCGTTTTAATTCAATTTTTTCTTAGAAAATAAATAAGTTCTCTCAACAAAAGTTTCCCGAAAAAACTTTCTCCAACAAAAAAACTTAGTTCCAGAAAAAGCTTTTTTAACACCCCAATCAAAACTAATCGACAGCCCTAATTCCCAGCTAATCTAAATGTAAACCGGCTCCCAGCCGCTCTATAGGAGCTTAGCAGATACGAACCACCTCGATGCGCTAGGCGATACCGCGATCGTTTAGTGCCAATGATCATTTAGCTGCGACGCTACCGCGGGAAAGGGGATTCTCTCTCCGACCTCTTAGCTGGACGTTAAAGCGAACGTCGCTCCTGTGTACACGTCGTCGAGCTTGGTAGGAACGAGCTTGGGTGCCATGCCTGAATGCCAAAGACTGCGAGGATGCTCGCTTTCTTACCTATATTTTTATTTTGCTTTACCTTCTACGACATCTACAATATCTTTTTTTTATATAAGGCTGTTCGGTTATCCAGTTTTTGAGTATCAAAGATGTTTTATGGAAAAGTGAAATAATATGGAAAGATTTCAAATAAAGTAATTTTTTACTAACTGTCATGTTTACATCTTTGGGTCCAAATTATCATCGATTATCATCTTTAACTAGAAAGTGCGAACTAAATCTTTGGGCTAAATTAACTCTAAATAAATTGAGATCACTTTAAAGATCCCACAAGGTACTTATATTGGCCTTGTTTGATTTGAGAGAATTTGATTGTTGCGGAGTTAAAGTTTGGTTTAATAAACCTCATTGGATCATAAACAAATGAAAATTATATGTTTTCATTTTAATTACGCGGATAATGTGTGTACTAACTATGCTTTTAACACTAATGTTTTAAAAATGGAACCAAAGAACGCGTTATTTATGTTAATAACAAATCCCAATTTCAAAATGTTAGCTAATAACTGCATAACTTTGCTGCTAGTATGCCCATAAAGCTCTCTACTAGTTTCTCAAGGGAGACCATCCCTATCATTATAAATACTAACAGATAGCCGCAAAGTGAATCGAAGGGTATATACCAGAAATTTGTTTCTAAACTATAGACCGTTGCAAGTTACGATGATATCTAGAGAAAGTATATTAATCGATCGATGAAAATGTCTGAAACCATAATATAAGGTATACTAATAAATATCAGTAAAGATAAAAATATAAAGAAATAATTTATTTGAAAATTTAGGAAAACGATATATTTTTTAAAAATTTATTTTGTTTCTTGCTTTTCTTATTTAATCTCTATCTTTATAAGCTCCTTTGGCTACCATTTCGATGCAACCAAGCGCATCGAAGCGAGCGTTCTTCGGTTATTTACGCGCCCCCGCACTTTTAGGTTAAGGGTACGAAAAGGCAGTTGCGTTAAAAAGTGAAAAAGAGGTCAAAAGAGAAAGAGACGCTATGCAATGAATGCAATAAACCAACATAGCTTGTTGCTTTAGTTTTTTCGAATGACCGCAACTCAAAAATGAAGAAAATAGTTAAATTAATTTATTTTAATAAATAAATAGTCATAATTTATCATTTTGATGAATTACATTATTTGCTTATATCAAGAAAATGAATCTAAATGGGAAAAAGTCAATGCTGCTTAAATGAGTTTTCTCTTTTATATCAAAACGAAATCCACTGCCTGCAAGTGAATGTGTTCTTCCTCAAAGAAAAAGAGGTTCTCGCTTAAAACAGAAAAAACTCTAAAATAATTCGAACTTGTAGATTACGTAAAACCAAAATTGTTGATTAGCCACACGTATGAAGTAAAAATAATGTATTATTACAACGCAATGTAAATTTCTATATCAGAACATAAATCAAGATTATTTTATACCGTCATAAAGTGAATTTTACTTGCGATTAGTTTTTTTCTATGAGTGTATCATTATTGCAATTTTAATAAACCATACACGGAAAATAAAAAGAAAAAATTTCTGATAAATTTATTATATCCTTCGTAAATCATAAAAACTGATCTATTATACCTTAAAATTATATTACACTTGAAAGTTTTGAACCTACCATTATATTTTTTAATAGAAAATAGAAAATGCGTTTTTTTTTTAATAGCGAAATTTTTTACAATAGAAATAAAAAAAAGTTTCGCTGTAAAGAAATATTTCAAGTCATATTAACTTATACTATTATGACTATAGCTTTTGGTAGTAGATAAGTCATATAATGCTATATGAATTGGATAAAACTTTATAAAGGCGGTGCTACAATAATATATTTGCGTATAAAGACGTATAAATATCAATAACAAAGAGATTGTGAGCTTTTGACGACGTCAAGTTCTTTAGAATTGGTTGAATTCAAAAGAGAAGAAAGGAGACAAATAACGCAAGAGATCGTTAAAATTTTTCTGCACTTCAGTTCTTTGAGACAGATTTTAACACATCCCATAACTTCTATTGAAAATCTCTCCGAGAAACGGCTTTAAAAATCAATAGATCAATTTGGTAACAAACATTTAAGATCTGTATAATCCATTCTCTAGTTCGCCCACGCGTAATTTACATGCAAATGAAGTCTTAAGCAGGTATATATAGCGCACCATAATTTTCTCATTAGATCGATAAAATTCATTATACACATCCTGACAAGTCAAGACTAGTCAACATAAACTAAACTGTTTAGTATGATAAAGTAAATTCAAACGTTAAAATAACAAAAGTACATAATAATATATAGTAATTACTTTTTCATAAAAATAATGTAAAAATCGCTCGCAGTAATATCGTTCCCTACCCTGAAATTACATAACAATTCGACTTACCCAAAAACACCCAATTAATTTGACGCATTTATTTTAGCAACCACTCCTCATTGTTTGTAAAACTCAAAGCGAACGCATCCAAACTCGCGCGTCGAGCCTCGCGCTTTCCCCCCAAGCAAAGCCAAGGAGAAATATCCTTTCAGCGTCGCGGTACAAATGAGTCGTGCACAGTTTATGGCAGTCGTCGGCAAGATACACAGAGACACGTGCGCGCATACACAAAACAACGCAGCCGGGAGCTTACAAATGAATGCACTTAACCACATCGCGCGCGCGCGCTCGGCTTTGTAAGTGGCATTTATTTATTCTGCAATTTACCCGGGGGAATATTCATTTTTCGCCGGCGCGAGCTTTTCTCGTCAGGCTTTCTTTCCGCCGACGCTGTAGACAAAAAGGAGGAGAGGGACAAGCGAAGGCGAACTTTCGCGAGCGTTACAAACTTTCTTCTTTTTCAGCGGAGGCCCACTATTTTAATGAAAGGACGATGTATGCTAACTGAATTGAAATTATTTATGAGCGGGCGGGAAATTAATCCCGTAGGGTTAAAAAATTTAATGGTCGCTATAAATGCGCGTTTGAGTGGCTTATAAATGAAGTATGAATATTAATATTTTGTGCATTAGTAGATTGCTTTGACAAACGTTTGATTGACGTTGTGAATATAATAGATTCTTGCTGCCAATTAAATTATATTAATCAACAATTTAATAGCCGTTTCAATAAACAAGCAAGTGCACTGTTATTGCATTAATTAAGTATTTTTAAAGCGGCCGCAACAATCTTTCATAGACTTTAATGACAATTTTTTTAATTTTCTCATAAGAGAAAAATTTGGAGATGAGACAATTCTCTCTGTGCGTTTCGGCTTATCACATTTTGCCCACATTTCTTTTCGTGTGCTGCCACGATGCGCGCGCGGCATTTCTCAAACTCCTCAGCGTGTTGTGCTTGCTCTCTCTAGTCCTTGTGTTTCCTTTCAACTGCGGAAAGATAGATTATATGAGAAACAAAAGCAGACGAGGAAGCAAGCACAAGCTGTGGAAGATAACACCTCAAGCCAGCTTACTCCAGACAATGCGAGGTTGAAATTTTTGCTGATTTTAAAAAAGAATAATAGTGAAAATATGTTTTTCTGTATAAATAATTAATTTTAAATTTATGATTAATGTGCGAGTCGTGAATGATTATTATTTAAAATAGAAATAAAAATAATTTCAAATTTTTGTCAAGTTAAACAGACCATAATAATAAAATTTCCGGCAAATTCAATTTTCTGAATCAATGATCCGAAGATTTTCCGAAACTCGCGCTTCCTCTTTCTTTTCAACTAATGAACAGTCTACACTGAAATCGAAAAAAAGCGACTTCTTATAACTATGTGCATTCAACGCTGAATTTCCGCCCATAGACAATTGCAAAGTTAAAAGCAAACGCAGAAGATGGAAGAAAGTCAGACGCTCAGAAATAGAAAGGTGCGCTTCATTAATTAACGATGAAGTAGTCGTGCGCGGTGCACGCGGAAATTGATTTTTTCCCAGCTGTGACGCAGGCCTGCGTCTATTTTGAGGCTCTGTAGCAGACGCTGTTTAAGAATACCAGCATTAATGTACAGACATCGTAGAAACGTTGACATTTCATCACTGTCATATACCAAAAAACGAAAGTATCACAAAACATCTTTAATTAGATTCTGGACATTTAAAATAACGTTCGCATAAATCATACTCCCTCATAACTGTCAGAAAACTTTCCTCAAACTTCCTAAAAGTATCGGCATTCTTCCTCGCTCGTAAACAGCTCTTCGAAACAGTCCACAAAGCAGCTGAACAGGTTACAGTTTGCCGTCAAAATTCAGCCGGAAAGTTTAACGCGCTCGCGCTCCAGGAAATTGACAATAACGGAGGCGCGACGCTCAGCTCTCGTTATAATCGAGGGAAAAGTTGTGAGCTTTGAGCACCATTGCAGGCGAAAATGGGAAAGCTGCTACTGTTGGTGGTCCCTCGGCCAATTTCCGCTCGACGGACGATAAATTTTAATGCGCATCAAGACACCCCCCTCCTACGCCCTGCCGCCCTTCGCTTTGCATTATCCGGAGCTCATCTCCCAGCTGTAGCGAATCCCTTCGTTGTATCTTACGCCACACTCGTGCCTTGCTCCTTCCGCCGCTTGGATTTCCGTAAATTCTCTGCTCACTCCTTTCGGTCCCTGTAATTGTAAGCCGCTTCTATCTCGCGCTCTTTGTCGGTTGTTGGGAAATTGATTTTCATTATATTTTTTAATAGTTTTCAAATTTTTCCACATAGAAATAATCTGTTAAGGTTTTATATAAGCATTGTATACAATTTGTAAACTAAGAAAAATTATAAAACAAATATTATTATGTTATGTAGGAAAGTAATACAAAATTTGTTATAATTATAGTAAATTTTATTATAAAACATAGTATTTTTTTTTTATTTTTTGAAGATGTCACAGCTTTCCTACATAACAGAATAATATTTGTTATATAATTTTTCTCAGTGTATATAAATTGTATACAAAATTGATCGTGTACAATTCATATACAATCCCAACAGAATTCTGAAAAGTAAAAAACTTTATGAGAATACATTATGGATTGGGTAAAGCTAAATAATAGAAATAGATCGTATATTTACAGAAGCAAAAATCTAAAATCGCGTAATTGTCGATAATTTTATCTTTATCAAACAGCAACTGTTATATTAGAAAACAATGGTATTTTTTTATCAACTTAATATTACTTTCATTAAACAAGTAAGCTTAGATAATGAAATAGCAAAAACTATCAGCTTCCAGATTTATAAAACATCGAGTATTTATAACAAATTTTTGTATCGTTATGGATTATATTATTATTTTTTCACACGGCGTGTGGAAAGTTTGTTTTCTCCCACGCCTGGCGGAAACGCATGAATTAAAACAAGCTTTCCGCACATCGTATCAAAAAATTATGTACGATACATAGGCGATAAAATGATTTTAACCTAGTGTAAACTTCTCTCAGAAATATAGTTACATGGACGAAGATAAAACAGATCTACCATAAATGCAGCTGTCTCTGATTCGGCTAATATTTTGCGGGTAGAGACTACATCACAGTGTGCATACAGGCATACCTGTGAACGTTTGATCGACAAAAGAAAGAGAAAATTATTCAGTTCTGATAACATCCTTGTTTTAATTTCTCTTTTTTTTTTATTTAATTAGGTTTCTACTAGCTCTCTATTCTTACGGTTATGTTAATAAAGTCCTATCACTTTCTGATAGAATCAATACATTAAAAACAATATTCGCTTTATCATTTACGGAAAATTATATGTTGTCCGCTTGCGAGCACTTACGGTGTATACCTCCTAGAGCATAATTCGATCTTGGCAAAGCTCTTAGTAGATCTGTGTTCCTGTATGCAGAAATGACATTAGTCGAGATATGGTCATCCGTTGCGTAGGCGTAGTTTGGTGCACAATGAACCAATCGAGTTACGCTACAGTGACTGCGTATATTATCGATAAATCGGTTGCAGTATCAGGGCTAGGGTCAGAGTACTAAGATTGATCTAGACTAATATGATTTCATTGTTGCATCCGATCTGTAGTAGCAAAGATGGCTACTATAGCAGCTACTAGATCAGTTTTAGACGATCCAGGCGACTGCTCGGGATGCCGGGATTAAGGAAGGTTGCCATAATCGAGGATAAGATATTAAATAATACAAGTATTAAATTACTATGGCAATAGTGTAAACTGTCAAAATTTATAAAAGTTTTTTTTTAATTTTAACTAATTTTATCCTTATGATTTATAATGATATATTTCATGTCAAAAACATACATTCTCACAATTTAGACTATTATCAAATCTATGCATAATTACGAGACTGTAAACGAGAAAAATAAAACCTGCCTAAATAAGATTTAAAATATTTTCATTAGTCTTATGTAAATAAAATGAATAGTGTTAGCATACTCTAATTTTTTCAAATTTCTTGATTTTTAACCAAATAACTTCATTATCAAAAGCTAGGCTGCTTACCACGTGGCTGTGAATATATTTATGTCGAACATACTTGTAATTTTTTCGATATAAGGCAAAAAGTTGCAATCACCGATCCGCAGTAGTGTTAGTCATTTTGTCGCGGCAGTAGATACGGTCCGGGTACAACAATCCTAAGCGCAGTAGTACAAGGGCATCTTAGATCAGACAGGCAGACAATCATGGCATCTCTGAGCCGACTGAGCGCCCAAAGTGAATGCTGTTGCTTTTTTGGCCGTCTCATATGAGTAGTGACTCCTATTATTACTTTCACAAGCTTAGGATCATGATCGCGAAATAATGTCAATAATAATAAGTTCAGCGCGCATAATTTAAAGCCACCGTTACAACCTTCATTTCTTGAATTTTATGCACAAAATGTGTAATATTCATAGTACACCTTTTTAATATTAGTATATGTAATATTATAGAATATGTATAATATAGAAAATCATAAATAAATATGTTTCACGTGTGTTTTCTTAAAAGATATCTAGCACTCACAATCAGCTTAGAAATACAAATAAATAAACAAATATTTATTTTTTTTTACATGATTAGTTCTATCTCATAAGATCTCAGCATCAGCAAGCATAGTTTTTAGAAGTAACGTAAATGTGATAACTATTTATATTTAGATAATAAAATCCAGTACTATTGTATTAGTAATTTAATGTTTATTTAACTTAATAGTTTACAAAACAATCCGCTACACGTATACTTCCAATTATATGAACGAACGATTCGCAAAAACACTCCCTAGTAGAAATTATTCCATTTAGTGGCTAATTAATTCCTAGTAAAAACAGATTCAATGCTATTTCTTAGCCTCTAACCATTTTAAATGAGTAAATTTCTACCAGGGCTCTTTTGCCAGTTAAACGTTTCTATATCATCCCCTTATTCACACACCTAATTGCTCGGTACAGGACACCTCGTATTTTCCTCGTAAAATACACACTCACAAAGACTGATAATAAAACCAAGAATTGATGGCACCCAACATTTTCGCCAAAAGACTCTTCCTCTTTTGTTTTTGCATTTTCAAATTTTATGCATTTGTCAAGAGAGCATTTCTATTTCTATAGGGTCCTTTCTTCGTTATGCATGCTATGAATTCTTCGGTAGTATTCTTTTCTTGAGATTACGGTCGGTTCTAACATTCTATAGTGAAGAGGTATATATTTTTCTTTTTTATTGTTTTCAAATCCTTTGAGATTAATGTTTCGTTCTGTTTTTGAATTAACTAGTTGCTGCAGAAATACTGTGGATCGACGCACTATCTGTGTTTATTAATGTTCAAATCGATTGTCATGTTAAATATTTAAATTAATGACTTTATTGCCCAATAACTTATGACTTATTATTGAAATCACTTATTATTACTCACCATTGGTAATGGTATTTAGTTACTCTAGTTACAAAGCTGCAAAAAATCTAAAAACATGCTATAAAACTTTTAGAGAAACTGTAGAAAAATCTTCAAATCAATAAATTTCCGGTGGGAACCATCTGAAACACCACTTCAAGGCTACACGGCCAAGTAAAAAATATTTGCTTCCACTAGAGAAAAGTTGCCAGCACTCGCGTACTTTAACGTACGATACTGCCAGAAGATGCAGCGATGCACGTGCAACAGGTCTGAAAAGATTCTTACTTCATCCGTTCGTCTCTCTCTCTCTCTCTCTCTCTCTCTCTCTCTCTCTCTCTCTCTCTCTCTCTCTCCCTCCCTCCCTCACTCTCTATATCTCTTCCTTCTCTTATGCACTATACGTACTCTTTCGTCTTATTCACACGCACTCACGCACTCACGCATACACGCACGCACGTATTTTTGATTCATCAATAATATGTTTACAAAATGAACTAATCGACTTTTGACCAGGAAAAGTAAGCGAATACTCTAATAAGAAAAAAAAAACTAAAATACTGCAATATCTACGGCTTTTAATTTTTTAAGTACAAACAAAATATCGATAATTTGGTATTGTTTCTACAAGTTATATCTTTGCGAAATGTCTATTAGCAAAGTAAATATCTGCAATCGGAAAGAATAAAAACGTCCTGAGTTCGTTTTTTTTTTTGAATAATAGAACATTTTACACGGCACTTACGTTATCTACAGTTCGTTCTCCGAAAAACAATCAACTTTTTTATTTTGCGCGCTCGCGTAAGTCGAGTGGCAGAATTCTATTGCACTTTTAACAAAGTAGAGGCGGTATTTTGGAGATCCTGTTCCTCGTTTATTCGGATCCTCTTAGCGCATATCTATTTCAGTCTAGTGGCTGGTAATCAAAATTCAAAAGCCCTTACGTGTTTTATTCGAACGCTATATTGCACTGTTTTCTTTTTCGAACACTCGTATTCTATAGTGTTCTTGAAACAATGAAGGAAGAAAAAACAGCTTTGTAGTAGATTTAGCTATCCGCAAAATTAAAAAAACCGCGCTCAATTGCTAATCAATTAGCACATGGCTTTCTCAAAATTAATTTATTAGTTTTATATGTATATTAAACAGTTTAAATATATTAAGAATATGTTTAAGAATATTTTTTTGAGAAACCGACATCTTTATTAAAAATTGAAAATTTTATAGTGATCATGTTAAAAGCTGAAAATATATCGACATATTAACATGTAAAATATCTATGATTACTATCTAAAAGCGTCTCAAAAAAATTTAAAACCTTAATATCTCAGCACCTTATAAATTTTCCGAGATGCGTAATAAATTTAGCGGACATAACCAAACTCGAGATAAAACAAGATAAAACTCAAAAAGTAAAAATTTAAGATAAAGTAAAAACACATTTACGAAATAATAGATGGATTTTTTTCCGAATTCGCATAATGAAAACAAAAAGAATGCATTTGCACACCCACACTCAAACATCACACACGTACACACACGCACACGCACACGCACACGCACACGCACACACACAGAGAGAGATTTTCTGAAATCACGTCATTCAAACTTTAGCAATTACGAACTTACATGATTTCCATATTCATATAGTAATTCTGACAGTCAATAAAATACAGCAAACCAGATTCACACGCAAATTACGGTTATCTAACTTTTTCTTTCAGAAAAAGAAAATCCACTAACTTTATTCCAACCACTTAACACGTAGTCTTCTGAATTTCGTGCAGAGGCCCGCGCATAATGATATAGGTCGACGCCAACGCGCAGACGGCAGTAATTACATCCGCTAGCACATTTTCCATTTCGCATTAGAACGCACTTTTCCTCGTTAAGTCGCCGGGAATTAAAAACTTTCTCCATCGGTCGAGTCTCAAAAAGACGCGCGCGCGCGCGTGCTAATTGCGAGCCTTTTGGGGTATTAACGTAATCTGCCGAGAAATTGCTCTATTCATGGTCGCGCGCACTTGCGAGATTTCCCTAGAGGGCGCGCGCTACTCCTTTGAATTTTCGAGCCATCCAAGCAGCCGGCATAGGCCTTAGGTTCGGTCTTTGGTTGTTATTGAGCCGTTAGACTGTGATATTGTTTTGGCTGACTGCGTAATTAAATGGATATACGTATATAATGGATGTTAAAGATTATGATATGACTACGAGATTTTAGGTGATCCTTGATCAGAGATAGTATGTTGACCACTTTTTATGACTTTAAGATTACTATTTGATCTTTATTAAACTAAATTCGTACAGCAAGAAAATTTACGATTATATTATTCATCAATTTTATGGAATCCTTTTATTTAAAAATACGAGATAAAATTCTCTTATCTTATTTAAGCATCATATAATCTAAAATCTTATCATTATGCATTATAATCTACTGCTATTTTTAATACCCTTTATTAGTAAAAAAATGTTCGTATAATAATTAAAATACCACAGAGATTTTGGGCACAACATCAGAGGCCCCGGTTTATTTTAGTTAAATACTTTCACGAAAATTCATCTGATAACCCAATAAAACTTTCGAATCAGTGAGAACGAACGAGAAGCATTGCTCAGCTGGACCAGCAGGGAAAAAGCTAGCGCGTGGTCAACCGTAAAATGCACGACGAACACTGCGAAATACCCATGGGACTCGCCCTACCTTTTCTGATTTACCGTAACGACGAAGGAGAAGAAGCTGCAGTAGTGAGCCTTCCTCGGGGGAAGGCACACGCACGCCCGTAATCAAGTCCAAGCTTGAGCGCCTGGGTGTAATCGAGTATCGACTTATCCGACTAGGGTAGATGCGATAGCTGGTTTAATGTCGATGTGGCGATTATTAGATACTCTTCGCGCCCTTCAATTTTATATGTGGGTAAGCGCGATTAATTAATCTTCGTTCATGATTAGTTTGATATTTGCTATCCAATGTTGCTGAATTGGGACTTTAAGCAAAATTGCACAAATTTATTACAGTAATGACAAATCAAAACTACTTCGTAGTAAATATAAAAATTTATTGGTTAATTCATTAATTAAAAAATTATTTTTCATTAATTTTTGAAACTTTAGCTGCTCAATGTCAAGTAATCCTGGGATTCGGAATCAGCGACCCCAAAAACCCATATATGTATTTTTTGAATCTTCTTTTTCGGATTTTTTTTGCAGTTTGACCTTCAAATAACCTTGAATCTGATATAATAGAGGTCAATAGACCTCGGATTTGAAATCAGCGATCTCAAAAACCTATATATGTATTTTTTGGATTTTTCTTATTTTTTTTTTCAAAAACTCTGCATAGAAGCGGTGAAGTTTTCATTTTTTTAAGGAATGCTCGGGGTGAATGGAAGTAAGAACCGTTGAGTTTCATCAGTTTTCGTTTTATTTTCGAGTTTGACAAAGGCTCACGTCGCTTCAAGCGATTAAGTGAATAGAGAAACAAGATACCCTCCGTCAGCTGGGCGTTCAGTTAAGGCCACGAAAGCCACGCTCGACGGGAATATCTCTAGCACTGCGCCAGTGTATCTTAAGAAATCGCCCAGTCAGCAGCGGACTTGGTTCACAGCCCTCCAACTAAACTAAAGCCGACAAGTTTAATTATTTTGCGAAATCGCGCCGTCATCAACGTCGGGGGCTTCCGTAATAGCAGTGCCAGTTGTAAGGTTCAAGGTTCACTTGACAAAGGCGTCGGATGTAGAACAAGGTCAAAGAAAGTTAAATTAATGTTTTTTTCTGTTTAACCAAAACATTCTATCTATCTTTTTTTACGCAAAGATGTAAACCTCACTTTAGATCTTAGATTGGAACTACATTATAAAACGTTACAATGTAATAAAATATCAAGTAATGTAAGTAACACAAATTAAATTACAATAAATTTCAAAAGTTTAATAATTATAAATTTGACCGTAATTAACAATGCGTTATCTTGCTTACACTTATACGTGTACCGGGCGAATTTTCAGTATCAGTCATAGTGCAGTCGCGACGTAGTTGATGTTTATTAACATTTTGCAACTGCAAATATTAGCAAACATCCTATCGAAAACCACCGCGGTATTAAGCGCGATATAACACTTCCCTTAGCGCTATCACTTTCCCAACATATAAACTATCCCGCTTTCTACGTCCGCAACATACACCATTCAAAGAACATTGACCTTCTACGTGAATAAATCATACGATTTTATAAAAAAAAATCTTTATATTCTATTGGTAAAAACTGCAATTTCCTTTACTATCCAAAACAATAACATCAAAAAGACAATAATATCAAATTGATTGAGGGTTGAAATTAGTATTAGCTGAACATTAGATTTAATTCATCGGGGTACTAAGCATATATGAGTGCCACTAAAAAGAAAAACCTTATGTGAGTTTTTTGGGGGTATAAAGCTTTTGTCAACTAAGAAAAATAGCTTCCCTTTTAAATATTCTTGAATAATTGAACCGTTATAAAGTGGCGGCGCCATTTTTATATGTAATGCACCATTAATTTTATACTTTTTCTGAACCTTTACGCAATACAAAAATTTGTAGCTGATTCAAATCAATCTCCAATCTCATTCTACTTCCTGCAAAGTTCTGAAAACAAATAATTCACTCTTTGAATATCCTAACTCTCTCTCCTCCGCCCCTCCCACTGCTATACTCTGGCTCTTTCACTCACATCTGAAATGCAGAGCCTCTCTTATCGAGGCCCGATATCAAATGTTCCTGTCTCGGCGAGCACATCTGCATAATCGTTTCGATCCTTCGACATACTCGCGTCTTACGTCTAATATTCTCCTCATATAAAAATGTGAATAGATGTATGAAGCCTCCTTTCACGTATAACTGAATAATGGAAGAACTTTCAACTTAAGATGCACATTTGTCCCATCAGCGAAATTGAGACGTATCTGCACGCGCGAATTATGAATTCGCTTGGAGTGCATATATAAATCACACGTATCAGCATACGTATGTGTACATATCATATAAAGAACGAAAAGGTGGATTTTAATCATAATAATTATTAAATTGAACGTCTAAATCGATGTCAGAAAGCTGTAGAACAAGCAAAGAGACTGAGTCCCATCTACATTAGGAATACAAAAGAAGGAAATCTAGTGCTGTGCGTATATGAGACGATGTGACATGCCTCGCGCAATGGAAGCATTTTGTGTAATCTAATAAAGCAAGGATTAACCGATTAAATTAAGTTATGTGTTAAGTTTGTTAAATGGATATTATATTACTGTTATTTTTAATTAAAGACTTTTTATTTAATTTTACTTAATACTAATTGATAGCCATTTAACTTTTTAAAACTAATTTTATAATTAAAAATGTAAAATAATTAAAATTATTAAGATAATATATGTTGACAATATTTTGTACACATTAAGAATCTAAAATTAATTAACGCGAACGTAAATTCTCTTGCATTAGAATTAATTAGCTGGTCGAAAGGACAAACGAGTTCAAAGTCAAGTTAAGAACCACCCGTTTTTTCTTTTTTTTTCTAGCCTCCACTTGAAAAATCGTGACTACAAAGCTTAATTTCTTTCTTTTTACTAAAACTCTTTCGTTCAGATTAATTAAAATATGTTTTTACTTCTCCTTTTTGATCTCACAAGAGTTGCGGGAAAAAGCCTACCGATGCTTCAAACTAGTTTCTTTTGGATTTATTCTCTCTCAGTCTGATTTGATGTCAACTAAAAGCCAGGCAAAACTTATGCAAAGAAGCTTTAACCTATGCAACGAGAGTAACATCTTGAGCTCCACTGAAGTTTAATCTAGGGTTGACTTTAAGTCAATTTGCATGCGCCCACTGTACATCGAGATATGAAACATATCATTTAATGAACCAATATCTGGGTAAAGTACAAAGCAAGTTTGCTCGATTGCAAGTATGATAAATTAAAGTATACCTTATATTTAATTATTTTCAATCTTTAAACATTTAAATCAGCATTTATTACAATGGAAGAGATTTATAACTATATACATATGCATATTTCAGTAGCGAATTAAAAGTGTAGAAAAAAATTATACATTTTGATAAACATTTGATAAATATTTTACATAATTTAACTGACTACTTTAAATTAATCCTTTAATAATGTAGATAGTGTAGAAACATTTTATAAAAATAGTGATAATTGAATAGGAATACGTGTCTTTCGAATAGGTAATTGGTGTATAGTTATGTAACTTTAAGAAACATGTACATTTTGGAATGTGAAAAAAATAATTTAGAAGCATAAGTCTCTATTTTATAATTAGACTGTAGTTAAGTAAATTAAATTTCATATGTAAACGTAAGCTAAGCATTGCTTTCCTTGCATAAAAGCTTAAACTACTTCATTAACCAAATACCTATATTAATAATAACAAAACCAATAAACCCTTTCCAAGGTATCAGCTAATTAACCAACCCTCAAAAACCAACTAATCCTTCTCTCAATACAGCACAAACTATCTCATACTCTCATCCAGTACCGAGAACGATCCACAATCCTCTACGCTTCCAGCATCAAATTGATCCGATAATTCTTGGAACTTGACTTTCTTCGTTGAAATCCTGCCTACCCAGTGGCTGACTATAATGCCGTTTGCATTACACGTGTACCGTGGGCGCAAAAGCGCGAGCGACATCACTCGAACCGCACGGGCTGAAGGACGGGGCGACGGGAATCCAATCGACCCTGTTCTATGTACCCCGAGCCAAGTGTATTAGACGCCGCAACACGCGCGCCTTGGAATCCCACGATAATGCCTCGATACGTACCTTGAGAATTACGCCCGGCAAAATGGAGAAAAAGAGAAGGATGCGTGCAGATGAATGATAAATTGTTTGCTTGATTAGATTGAAGGATTGGAGGTGTTAGTAGGAAATAGGGAAAATGATAATGTTGAATAAATTATTTATTTATTGTAGGTAATTTTTGAAATACATATACTTCTTTTAGGGTTTTAAAACAAATTTTTTTTCTTCAAAAAAAAAACAAATGGTTTGAGTTAAATGTGAAGCTTTATTCGTATTACTGAATAATATTTGTTCGATATTTAAACATTAGACTTACAATACGAACTTCGCAATAATCTAAATAGTAAGCACGCATCTGCATAATTTCTATGTTGTATAAGTTTAAATAGATCTTTTTACCAGATTAACTCCAACATGAATCCTTCAATTACCGCGTCTTCTCCACATAGTAAATATAAAAATAATTTTCCAATAAAAATTAATTTTTCCATTCAGATTCTCTAAACTTGAATTAAACTTTTAATACAATCGTAAATTTTTCGCCCAACCAAATCGAGTTTTACTAAAGGCAAAACATATATCACAACGATTTTTAGGAGAACAGCCGAGACATGACGTCTCGTCGAATTTTCTCTCATCCATCCTTCGCATGTCGTCGGCTCGCAGATGCCCAAGGGGATACAAGCATGCGCGAATTTCGACTTGCAAAAGTTGACAGCACGACACGCGGCTTATATATTCTTGTATTCAGCCTGCAAAGGTGAATATAATATAACATATCGATTTTCATTTTATTTCGAAGATCCAAGACAAGATTTCGATGTTTTCAAATCTTAATATAAGCTACTTGAAAATGCAACGCAAATACCCTTCTATCTCAGCGCCAAGTCTTAACCTTTTTTTATTATAAAAATAAAATCTAATTATCATTTAAATATCCAGTAGCTCGAAGTAGCATGGTACAATTTTCTTTTTCACCATCGTCTTTTCGCCGACGGGAAAATTTATCAGAATTTCAAAAACTACGCTATGTTTTCCTCCGACAATTTCTCTCGTGTTGCTTTTTGTTTGCGCTACATCGCATCCTCGGAGCTTTATTAATGCAATCTGTCTTGCAACGAGAGACTACTGAGCACACCGGCATAATTACATTGTTGGCGCGCCCAACAGCAGCAGCTGACCGTTCCACTGTAAAGTCTGCGTGAAAATTAGATTAAAATGGCCCGCGTGCCTTCCTACAGGTGCATTATGAGCAAGTGCTCGCATACTTTAATCTGCAGCGACTAGCTTCTTAAAAGCTTTCGAATGCACTGAAAGGAAAGATATTCGCTTATTCTTTGTCAGTTAATAAATTTAACTTAGCCGTAATTTAGCTGAAGGAAAAATTTTCATAAAGTAGCATTATTACGTACTTTTTTGCGTAAATTCTACGGCGATTTCTACGACAGAGAAGAGAGCTAGGCGATATATCGATGCTCTGTAGTCGACGATAATCCATTGCGAGAGAAGCACGTATACCGTAGATGCAAGAACATTTTCCGGGGTCCGCCTCGAGCTATCATCATTTTGCTTGCGCACCAGCGCGCCTTTCAGTCGCTCGGAAAAACCGAAAGATTGAGCTTCACGCTTCCATTCGCACTCCTTTGCAATATTCTCTGTACTTCTTCAACGAGATGAACATTTTAAGGGATCGTTTAGGTTCTACTATTGGTACGACGTGGATTCACCGTCATAATATATGATATCATTATTTTATAAAAAAATTAGCTTCTTTTTTATTATTAAAACGTTTGATAATTGATCAAATTTCATTACTCTGAATAACCCAAACTCTGCACTAGCTTCAAAGCCTAAAATATTTTCAATTAAATAAAACAATCCACTAAAATTTTCGAACTTTTCTTCAACATTTCGTTCAAACCATAATCAAACAATCCACAGAATCTCTCAGGCGCGAATCTTTTATCCAATTCAGGCGCCTCAGGTGCGCGCCGCGCCACAGTTGATTTCGCAGCCGAAAATTTTTCAACGTGTACCTCGTCTCACTGCTCTCGCGTACATTTCCGCGCTGACTTGTCTCCGTCGCCCCGCTCGCAACCTCGCCGTCGGCTTTTCCATTTTCCACGTACGTATCCACTTTTTGCCGCTCTCGTGCCAAGGCGCAAGATAAGTGCTTTTCAATGTCGCCCGCGCATGCAAATATTTCGGCAGGCGGAAGTGTGTGTATCATTTTTTTTTCTCCTTTCTCCGAGGCACCACAGGTCGCCTTTGAAATCGAGACGGGGAATTTTACTCGAGAAGCGTTGATAAGTTTGCTTTTTCGGGGAACGGCGAGTGTTTGAAAATTTTCGCGAGAAAATGTTTGACATTTCACCGAAAAGTGGTATAGTGATACTTGCTTGGCTAGCATTTCTGCGTTAGGTAAGATATTTTCTTTCTTCAATAGGAATTCCTTGAAATTTTCTGTATTTTTGAATGCTTTTACTACCGGAGAATGTAGTATTTATTTTGTGTGTAAAAAAATAACAGTTTTAGATTAAACTTGAGAATTTTAGTTGAATATTTGAAAAAATAATTGTCGTCGTTATAAACTACATCAAATTTAATGGAATTTTTGGATATCAAAAAACTATTTAATTTGGAAAAAAGTTGTTATAAAAGTTTGTTCAACCCAAAGAATTTTTCAATTTTTTTTTGTTTTTCACTGAATTCTAAAAATTTAGTAAAGTATTAAAAAAAAATTATTGTCGCTTACAAACTACACTAAATTTTATTGAATTTTCGGATGTCAAGAAACTATTTAATTTGTAAAAAAGTTGTTATAAAAGTTTTTTTTTGACTCGACGATACAAATATACCTTTTACCAGCACGAGTGAAATCTGTAGGCGAGCAAATCATCCAGGAAATAAAAGCTGCCCTCGCTTTCATGCGCAGTGCGGAAAAAATGCGCGGAGCAGAGCCGAGCACTGCCATATATAATGCATACCTTTCCCCTTTTTGAGAAACTGTGAACGAGACAAGGAGAAAAGGAGGCGCCGAGGAACGTTTGTAATTAAAATTGTTGAAGTGCTGTAGAAGTAGGGATTTTAATTATGATTTTTACAGAAAAAACTACGCCAGACTGTAGATGCTACGGAAAGATTACACAATAATCCTTCTATGCATTTATGCCGGTATATGTGGAATTCCGCGTTGAACCGTGGGCTGAGGAGTTCAAACACCCTATTTATTTTGCTTTTATCATTCTTTTAAGCAGTTAAATTATCTGATTAATGATTTCTTTTTAATTTTAAAGAGTCTTATTCTTTATCGCCAATTTAATTAATTGGATTTAAAACATAAATAATAATATATGAAATAGAAACTTTAAAAGACAATATTTTTAAGTGCAAAATTATAAATAAGATGACACTTTGTGGACGTTTTTGCTAAAGAGGTTTTTTTAAATTCTTCAAAACTTTGAATATAAAACGGCTTTCAAGTAAATAGTTTTTAACTAAAGTGATGTTCGTTAATCAAAATATTAAAACTATTAATTTTCGAAAGTAACGCAAACTTTTCAAATCAAAACCCATCGTCATCAAAGCACAAAAAAAAATTTTCTAATCCATTTCTAACAATTCAAAAACGTCCTCCGCAATTTCTCAAAAGTATCATGAAACCCTCGGAACTTTAATCCTCCCAAATATAACGACACGACAAGGTCGCAAAACTTGCGCTAACCCTTAGCCTCAGACGAAAAGAGAGAAAAAAAAAAGAAAAAGCAGGGTGAAGATGTCGAAAACTCCGTGAGCTGTCTCCGTCTTTTTTCTACCCTGTCCCCGCCACGCTTCAAGCTCTCCCTCTCTCGTCGTGTATCTCGAGGACACACGCTATGAGGGTCGCCGCTTTGCGCAAAGAGATAAAGAGGTAAGGAGGTGCGCCAATGCGCTCGACTCTTCAGTCCTCCTCTTCTTCTCACTGCAATCCACGTACTCCTTTGACAACACGTAATACACGCGGACCCGTGGCGTACGCGCGCACGTTTCTTTAAGGGAAGAAATTTTTTGGAAAAATTATGTTACACGGCTTCTGGCGAAGTTCTCCTCTTTTAAACGCATGCGAAATTGAACTGCTTGGTGGGCGAATAGAGACGAGGGAAGGCTCATCTCAATTTTAGATTATTTTGAATAAAATGAAAGTTTTTTGATGTATTGTGGTTCATATTGAATGCGTTATTGTGGTGTATATTTTGAATTTTCCTCAATTCAAATATCACTATTGATCTGTTATTTTGAGAACTTAATTGAATCGGGCTGAGTTTTCAGAGATATTTTTTTAAAAATTTTTATAATAATCAAAAAACATATTTTATTGATCAATATTATTCTTTTAAATGATTAATATTGAATTGTGTATTAAAAAAATAAACTTTATTAATATTATTCAATTATCTTTTATTTAAAAGTTACGAAATCTAAAAGTATTTAAAAATGGATAGACTTATAATTATATTTGTTATTTTTGATTTTGTAGTTACGAATTCACAGGACATGCAAAATACAGTAGATATTTAATATTAAAGTTTCCTAAATTTGACGCTTCTAAAGTAAGAAAATTTGAATTCTATTCTGCACTTAAAACTTTTGAATAAAATACTTTATACAAATTCACGTAAAAAATTTACATTTTCAAAATAAATATCCAAGAAAAACGAATGAAAGCTCGCAACTTATTGTTCGATATCGTCGCCTGCGAGGTGTCGACAAAAGTATAAACAAATTTTCAACTTCTCCGTTATCGGAGAGAAAACTCACTGAGAGCGAGAACGGAGAGGCTAACAAGTTTCCGTGCAAACTTCTTTTTTGGGCTACTTTCGACGGCCACACTTTCTTAAAGCTTCCAGCTTACGTGCCTGGAATGCAGCGTTCGCACCAGCGAGAGAAGTTCCATTGTATCGCTAAGTATCGACACTACGCTTTTGTGATCGATATAGCTTCTCGAGAGCGAGATTTGACCGACTCATGTTAGTTAATAAGCAAATATTTTATAAACTTAAAATTTTATCTACATACAAGTATCTGAGAGAAAAAAAGGGGCAAAAATTACTATTTTTTATCGCAACTCAAGATATGGTCCTTTTTTAAACAATTATTACGAGCTATTATAGTCACTTTTCCTAGTGAGAATGGTAAATATTGTTATTGAAAGACTTGTAATTTTGAATGAGAATTTTTACTATGCGTTGACTGGTAAAATTGTAACTTATTTTACAGTGCTTAAAACTGAAACTTCTTGATTTTTTTCTTGCAAATTTGATGATAAAAATGAGTTTTGAGTCAGGTTTATAATATATAACATATGTTTATTATTATTGCACGGTAAAAAATATAAAATACAACGTACAAACAATATAGAAAATCAAAAAATTCAAAAATAATTGTATTCGCTACCCCGAAATTTTTACCAGTCTACATAGTAAATTTCATTTCGGGGAAATTCGTCGAAAAAGGAACGCGGCGTTCTTTGACGTTCTGCTATTCTCGATGGTGAATTCTGCAGTTTTCTAACTAGTAATATTTAAAAAATTTCGGCCATATCTTGAGTTACTATATAAAATAGTAATTTTTCTCATTTTTTTTTTCTCTATTTTTCTCATAATTTTTCTCTCAGATACTTAGCAATTTATAAGCAAGTAGATACTTAGTGTGCAAATTCCTGTTAAAAAAATTAGATTTTAAAGTAAAAAAAGTTTTATCATAACAAATATATAAATTCATACATACGAAATTTTGATATGTATATTTATTCCTCTAAAAGCTCTTTATAAAATTTTGAGAACATTTTTAAATCTGTAATGCTTATAACAATGCACAAAAAAGCTAAAAAATATAGATTTCGATCTAGTTCGTAAAAAGGTTTTACGTTGTTAAAAGATAAAAATGGAGCTTTTAGTTTGACTCTATAAAATATTTTCTTATTTTCGAAATTTTAAAATATCGAAAATCATAAAAAAAAAGATACTTTCTCCAAAAATAAAAGTGAGTTGTCTGACCACAGCTCTCAATCTCTACCACACTGTACATTGATTCATCATTTAAACCCACTTCGAGAGGCATATAAAACGAACTTTTACACGTGTAAAATACTTTATTCACTTCGACCTTAAACTTGTAAATTTTACGATTTTTCATACGCAACCTACAACTCAATTCAATAAGCATCGCGAGCAAAAACCATATATTTCATCCACCACCTAAAAACGCTCGCAGTTTTCCAGTTTCCAGTGGCAACGGCGCAGCGCCGACGCGTACCATGGCTTCGCCAGGGAAAATCAATGACGACACATCATGCATCGGCAGACGCAGACGCAGCTGAAAGCGCGCTTAGCCCGGCGTTAATTAATGTTAATGAGAAACTTTTCAGCCAGAACTCGAGCTCGCGCTATCGTCGAGCATGACACTTGTCCCTAGCATACATTGTCCGCGTTGCATCTGACTGCTCTGTTAAAGCGGCTACGATCTTTCCTAAAATAGGACGCATCAGTTAATTACGCTAGGGAAGTTATTCTAATGAGGATTTAAATTTTTGAAGTTACGGTATAGATTGACTGATGAATACTGGATCAGCGGTAGGTTAGTATTGGAAAGATTGGAAGAAAATAGATATAGCTTTTGAATTAGATACTTTTTCAATTTATTTTTATCTTTTATTTTAATATTTTTATTATTGAGATCGGAGTAGAGGATACTATATACTATTCAAGCTGTACTATTATCACAACGTCGGATCGATACTAGATATTATTCGACGACGGCTTGTTACTATCTTTGCAGTATTTCGATTTAAAAACTCGTTAAAATGCATGAGCAAAGCTCCCATATAAAATTCACTCCAAAACTCAATGACAACGTCGCGCAAAAAATGAAAATGCCCATTTCTCCCCAACCCAAAAATCCCATCCCATGACACGAACAAATAATATTCCAGCAAACATTTCTTCAAACTGTCCGAATCTCTAGTCCACCCTAACAACCCGTCCTTCCCATTATAAATAGCTTTCAGCCATCACATCGCTCTTCGCCAACAATACCCGCCCTATATCAGCCCGAGCGGCCAAACCGGCGCGTAGATTAGGAAATTATTGAGCTTGTTAGGGCTGATTAGAGTTATCGCGTTAGTCGACGAGTACTATTACGATGCCGCTGAGGCGGAGACATGGAGATTGCGAGGCCCGCGAGACAGAAGCCCGCTCTCGCTTAACTGGCTAGATTAGGAGGCTCTTAGGCCAAAGCTTGCCGCGCAGCCCTACGCGCCCGCGAATACACACGGAAACTGATACCACGAACTAGATTCTGGCGGGTATCGTCTGTTTTCTCAGTGGCGTCACGACTATGATCTGTTTACCTGCTGGGAGAGCGATAAGCTTGGCCGAGATGAACCGGTTTTGCGGTTACGTAGCGGCTTGATTAGAAGGGACAGGTAAATAAGCTACTTTAAACCTGATTACAACCCTGACTTGCTCTCGTTATGCTCGTCTACTCCGACATCACTCTTTCAACCGTTACATTTCCATTTTTCCATACAGATCGGATTTAACAGACGAGCAAATCCTGCCTTCAAACAAAACAAACTGCCTCCTCCCAGTTATCTCCCCAAAGCTTTTCCCTTTCAGTCCCTGCAGAGCGAAGGTAACGACGCGTGCAGGGCAATAAGTAATCCACTAACCGAAAGTCTTCCATTGCACTCACCGGCCTCCATTAGCGATGCCGGCGCGCTAAAATCCAAGTGCTGAATTCGGCCTGGAGCTTTTATGCGCCCAAGCTCGGACACATCGCGAACGCATAAATACCCGAGTGCGCACGTGCGCGCCTGTGTCCGGGGCCAAACTAACCGGCTTATGCGATCTGCGCTTCGGTTACACATAGCGGAAGCCGCGCGCGCACTCGCGCGAGCTCGGATTACCCGCGAGATTACTAAGGGCTCTGTCTCTCTCTCTCTTCCTCTGAATAGGCGCATATCCTCGTGGAGTTCGATATGGAAATATTTATGCAGGGGTATTGGATGTTTAAGAGCCGTGCTCGGTTACGTGTCGCGGATACTATAGGTCGACATTGGAATTGGAGTTATTAATCGGGCTAAGTTTTAGGGCTCGAGTGGTTGGATGGATCATTAATAAAATAAGTGTAAGATTGCGGGTAGAATGTATTCTCTTAAACTTGGGTAAATAATTTCTAAGGAGTCTGAATAACAAAAACATTAGTTATAGTTTCTAAATTTATTTGAAAGGAATAATGGTTCGCAGTAGTAGAATCCGAGTATGGTCAGCCACAAAAAAGACACTAAAACCTTGGACAAAGTAACTTTCCAAATTTTTCACTGGTTCACTTCCCATTATTTAGCGCGACACAAGCCTATTTTTCTCCAGATACTCGTATTATCGCACATTCCCGCAGCGCAAACGGCAAACACGGCCGTAAAACTTCAAGCGAATAAAGAAGACGTTCTCGAACAACGAAAAACTTTGGCGCATAGCCGCGGAAAATTGAATATCGCACGCTAGTCGTCGGATACATAAAATGAACGGAGAGAACTCGATCGTGCTCGACAAGTCCGAAATTCGCGCACGAACAAAGCGCGGCGACGTTCCGACCGTTGGGCCTGCAGTCTTCCGGGAAACCGCGCGATTTCAAGTGAATTCGCTTGTGAAATTCTGTATATTCTATTTTTTATATTTAATATTAATAAACTTTATTTTGCTGACGTTATTATGTATTCAGTGAGTTATTCGGAATTTGCGATGTTTACGAAGGATGGTCCGATTTCTTTTTCATAAAGGTAAAAAATAATATTTTTTGCATCTTGATATTTGAATATTTAAGTGCTCTGATTTTACTTGTTATATGCTTCTACAGTAATTATAAGATTAACAGTTTCTTAAAGTGTTAGTAACTGTGAGACATTTTATTACCATCCTAAATAAGGCAGAAACAAAAACTTAACTTCTCTTTTCAATCAATCTCTTTTCTTCGAGGTGAAAAACAAATAAAACCATGACAATCGAATCCTCGAGGAACCAGCAAATATAGAGCTCTCGTTTTCATCCCTCACAAAAGGAGTATTAGTATTTTTGTCCGTTCGTTTTGTCTTCTTCCCTCTTGTCGTAGACAGCGAGTCTAATGACAAGAGCTACTCGTAAACGTTTACTCGAACAATGACCTATTTAAGCAAGTTCTCATTGAAAAATCTTTCGATGGAATCCGATTAATCATTTAGCTTTGTTGGACTCTGAAGATCGAAGTAATCATTCAATTATAAATTTTCCTATTTTTAAATAAGCTTATCGATGATAGCTGATAATTTGATAATCGATCGTCGGTGTAATTTTAGATCTTCTGCTGTTTTATACATCTTTTTATCTCTACAAAATTAAAATGGCTAATAAATTATTCATTAATATAATACTGAAAAAAGCTCTTTGTGAAAAAATTAAATGAGTTTTATTCCACGTCAAGGTGTATTGCGCTATTTAAAAGTAAAAGAAATAATAATTTGTAAGCAGTATCGCTTTCTAAAAAATCTACAGCAGTAGCTGCATGATACGTGAAGCACAAAGAAGAACGTTTTTTAAATTGACGAGTATTGAGCAATTATCGAACCTGATAAAAGAGTGGCTGACGGAAATTCGCGAATAAGAATTTTTCAGATATTTCAGGCGAATGATGGCCAAGCGAATTTTCAAACAGAATTTTCTCGACTAGTCCGAAAATACATATACATGCGTAGTTATTAAAATCCGTTTTTAAATTTTTTGCAAAGCGTTTTTAATAATTTAGTCGGGAAAATACGTTGCTGGTAACGCTCGGATTATTTGTTTAACTTTTGCATTTCCAATCGCTGCTGACAAACAATCAATATTATTTTACAGAACAAACTCATTTTATTCAACAATGAAACAGACTCATCACGAACCAAACTTTTTCATAAACCCAGTAAAATTCGCGTATTTCGAAACACGAAAAAACCTAAAGAATCCGTCCTCAAAAATTTCCATCATCCTCCCAGCATATAACACAATAAAAACCATTACCATATCCATATCCAATTCTCGTTTGCAAGGGAAAAAAGCCAGATCCTCTTCAGAATTCTCAATATTCCCCCTTTGCAAACGCGCACCTTTCAAGAAAGCTTAGCGCGCGCGCGCGCGCGGGAAAGCCGGGGGCCAATTTGGCCGAGCGCGCGCCGCGCCTGTGGCGTATACTAATACGCCGATTGCGCGCAAGCTGCGCTCGAGAGCCACCGCAAAGAGCTGGGGGGAGCGCAATAACGAGACGACGACTGCTCCGTCGTTCTCGCGCAAGGTAAAAACTTTCAGCTAGCGCGCTCGGATATTAGTGAAGCTCCGCGTTGTAGAAACTACGTCTGAGAGGATGAAAGAAGAGAGGGACGGGGGGGAGGCTATGCTATTACTGGGAGTGTGCGCGCTTGCTGTGTCTTGCGCGAGCTAATTATTCTCTTGCTGCTTCTCGTCCTTTTTAGAAGGTGCGTTTCTGGGTTTTCAGGAGGATTTTTCTGAGTGAGGCTGTGGGAGACTGGCAAACGTAGGGAGTTTTTATGCTTTCGCTGGATCGGTGGGTTTGGTACTTTTTTCGAGAGGTTTTCATGGTAATATGATAGACAATGCCGTAGAGAATAATGAATCACCTCTGACGGAATATATCTATTTTTGAGGTTGCTAAGACATCAACTAAAACTTAGTTATTTCAGACTAGCATCAACTCATAAAAAAGTTGTTGCCATAATAATATCACGCATGAAAAGCGAAAATTTAGAAGAATACAAAACAAATTCATAAAACATTCTAATATAACGAAAACAAGATAAATTTCTATTTCATGACGCACAAGAGTAAGAGAGAGAGAGAGAGAGAGCAAGAGCTTTCAACAAAAGAATACATTTCCTGCGCTTAGAAATTCCCAACCGGCTCTCCGAAAAAGCGCCATTTTTTCTCAAAAAGCAGCAGCAGCAGTAGCACAGCAGTAAGGGAGCAGAGCCAGCAAAGCCACATCACCATCCGGGGGCTGCCCGCTGCTGATTATTATCGCGCGGCGTGGGGCTGGCGGCGGCGCGCACTTGTGCGAGCGGCGACGGGCGCACAGGATGCGCCGCGCGTGCTCGGAATGATCGCATCGAGCTTCCTTGGGATTCAGCTGGCCGCCCTCCCCCTACTCTCTTCGCCGCGCTGGCCTTTTTGGTTTTGCCTTTGCCTTTCCCTTTTGTGTTTTCTTGCTCGCGCGGGCTAAATGAAAAAGTTTTTCAAAGAAATATCGCGGCAATATCATACAAATTGGATTTTAGAAAGCAAAGCACTGGTGTGCATGTTAGGATATTGTAAAGTAGGCTGAATTAACTTATGAAAATGAACTACTTTATTCTTCATATATAATTTTTTTTTTTCTTTAGTTTTTGAGTTTTGATTTAAAATAGTATACTCAATGATCTTCGAGATAGCAGTCTTTACCATAATATATTTTATTTCTATTTTTTAAAAAGTTTTCCACTAATAAATTTTCATAAAATGAAATGTTAAAAAAATTACCGAGCCCTTGACAAATATCATAAAAAAAAACTTAAGTTCCTAATTATTTTTACATTGCTATAAAAAACTTACATAACAAGCCAGATCATCTTGAAATCAAAGAATTTAAAAAATCGATTGCAAAGGGTATAATCAACTTTCTGCTGCCAACAACCCAACAAAACGATAACTACTGTATACACAACGTAAAACTGGCGGTTCAGATTAATATCACGAGAAAAGAAGATTCAATTTGGCGGCTTCTTGCTCGTCTTGGTCACCCGTTGGCCGTTACGCACCTCGTTAATTGCATTCACATTATTTCAATTAACTCGGCCGTGTAGTTCGCGCCACTTTTACGCTGATGGAACCTGCACTCGCTTCTTTGAAAGTGCAGAGAGTAGAGCGAGCAGCGATGATTCAGTTAGGTATACGAGGGCGCGGTCGTCGAGTGTGAATATCGCTCCATTTATCCGCCCGGAAATTCTTATTTACGGGTGCAGAAATTTTCACTTCAAAATCACTGGGATAAACTATAATTGGTCGAATTATGGAATTTTGCTATGGATGAATTTGAATTACTAGCAATGAAATAACTGCTAATAAAGATTTTAGGGCTTTAGAATGTCCGACCAAAATTTAAAAAGAAAATTATTTAATACAAATTATATTCTATATTGTTTTTGTAAACAATTATATTCTAACAAAAACAATATTTCCCTTTAAAATTTTTCTCCGTTATAAAGATAACGGATATTTATTTTTACTTTTTGACTGTCACTATAATGGAATAGTATGAAAAACTTTGAAATAATGGTATTTTAGGTTTAGGTACTCATTTGACAAGAATCATTTTCGTTTATTTCATTGGTTAATATTAAAAATGAAAGATAAATTCATACAACGCAAAACATACATTTCAAACATAAAAATCGAGTCTTAAAAAAAAATAAAAAAGCTTATTTTATAAAATTTTAAAAGCTACAATAAACTGATGAATCGTTTTATATGGGATTGTAAAGTACACTTTTAATATATATATATATATATATATA
>UELX01001132.1:0-50619 GCA_900480035.1 Eupelmus urozonus
ATGATAATTAGCAGGAATAATTAAAATGGATTATGTCATTAAAGCTTTTAACTTTAACGTGAACATAATAATTTTGCAAACAAAGCGATCATCTTGTCAAACAATTAAATTAATGTTTTAACATTTATATTAAAATATACATATAGAATTTTTGACAAAATTGTAAGTACCATTACCGATTCAGCACGTTTTTTTTATTTCCCTTAGTTGTTTCGCTGTATGATATATCAACAACGTATATACAATCGCACTTTTTTAATTTACACTTTTGGTACATTTTTAAAAAAGCAAGCTAATAAATTTACAAACAAAGCATTCCATTATCTAACCTGTTTAAAAGTAAGTAAATTACATTGCGTAGTTAAAAATTTTTCATTTACAATCGAATAATGGCAGTAGGTAGGTAATATTCAGATCGACATAAGTGATATGAATCTTTGTTACATCTTGTATTTTTTCATTCCATTCAGTTTATAACGCGTGATATTATACAAAACGTTTCTTTACACATTTTTCTATACCGCCTATTAATACTGAGCTTCCATAATATTTTCATTAAAATTTCACGCTTGACAATATACCACTTGTGCTTTGCGTAAAAACTTAACAACAGTTTCATTCGCAAATTAAGATACAACATTCTTATAACGAGATAAATGAAGAGTGCTGCATACTTTAACAATTTCTCAAAATTCTCACAGTAAAACACTGAAAGAAATCAAATAATTATTATTAAATAATAAAACAATTTGTACTTTGTTATTAGAAAATGTGATAAAGATTTAACATTTTAATAATAGTGTCAGAGAAAACAGTGTGTAAAAAAATACAATCACAGTTAATGCATCGTAAACTTGTTACATTACAAGCTATAATTCCATTGCAGACTTATAAAAATTTTGATAAAAACACGTATCAAGAATCTTATAAAAAATCACAGAATCGAAAATGAAATATAAACCTGTATTTTAAATTCCGTCGATAACGCCCATTAAAAAAACTTTCATCGATAAATTCATCAGTGTGCACCCGTACGTTTCTATTAAAAATTCAAAAAGTGTGAAGCTATTTAGCCAGAGCCGTGTCGCAAAAGCATCAGCAACATTAATCATCGAATTTCTCGACCTTAAGGAAGCTTCGAGGGGAGCTTTGCAAATTGATTTGGTATTCAGCACTCTCACGTGTATCATCGTGTTCTTTATTTTAACAGTCATCTCTCCGATGCAGAGAAACAATTCACAGCTGTCACTGGCAGCAAAATTTCAAAATTTGAGCGCGCGACCGCGCGAGCCGAGAATAATGGTAAGTAATCACGAGGGCTTGCAAGATGGAATTTTTTTCACGCTGATGCACGATATGGGCTTGCGCCATCGCGACTTGCCACCCAGCCGATGGTTGGTCTTGTTCTGGTGACTAGGCTTGAGGTTCTTCGTCTCCTTGTCGTTTTCTCGCTTCAATTCCTGGTGCTTTCTCTCCTCTAAAATGAAAATGCAAACAATGTTATGACTGTAGGATGAGTAAATGTTTAATTTTCTCATAGTCATGGTTAAACATTTATCGTCTTGAAATCGTAAAGTTGTAAATGTGTAACTACGAGTATGTTGAAATTGAATCATTTATTATTAGAAATGAACCTAGATGACAGTTCCTCTTTTTTTTGTTAATTTAAATAATTAATTTAAATAGTAGACACTCTATTTATGTTTAAAAATCTCATTAACCAGATATCTAGGTTCTTTTGAATAATAATCATTGGTTCAATTGCTTATTTTGATTCTTTAAAAAACATTCATATCCCAGTAGTTAGAATCAATCAAGCAAAAACGATTGTACATTCTTGATTAGTGGTTAATATTTGTGTATCAAAGGCGTAAAAAGGGCCTTTTGTGCCCGGGTACATTATCTATACGAGGGCAAAAAGGCCTACTCGCTCATGGTGCACACCATATGTTTTGTAACACATGAATGAATTTTTGCTTTTTTTCTGTACAGAAAGCGGGAAAAAATACAAACTGTTTATCAACATGGTATAAATACGCCACTTAGATGATCAAAAAATTAGCAGAAAACTATTTTGTCAATGAATCCCACTTATACATGACGGATAATTAAAGTAACTAACGCGACGATAGCGCCCGCTTTTCATTGTATTAAAAAGCGCAAAAGTCGCGCATGTGTTACAAAAAATACTTCGGAGTGCCAAAGTATACTTTAAAAATAAAACGTTATAGTATGCAAAAATAAAGTTAGCAATTTTCCAATCCTTCCCTTTATTCAAAAAATTGTCATTCAAATGTTCAAGGACAAAAGTACCATATTAATCATGCAACATTTTCTGTTATATTGGAATATAATCAAGTCAATGAAAATTTTATTTAAACTGAACATAGCAAAATGTTCATTATGCTAAGTACCCACATTGTACACCCATGTTACTCCAGAATCCAAAACTGTTGTGCATACGATTGTTACAAAATGATGCATGTTTTTGACAAGAATACCATCAGACTCTTAGACCAAACCCGTTCCGTTTTGGAATTGCAATCTGCAATGCAAAATTTAAACGAAAAAACTATTTTTGATTCTCATTTAAAACCAAATTTCAAGCACATGAAATCTTGATTTTTCTTTTCCGGTTTTCCTCTTCTTATGCAAATTAGACAGTCAATGTTAAAGGCAAAAATTCACACATCCTAATCTTACTGTATTTTTGACCCACTTACCACTTACAGCAAGACCACCAATCTGGACTCACTGATCTTTCACATAAATATAGATATGATGAAGTTTAAAACTAATGTAAGAACGCGATTTATCACTTACAGAAATTTATCTACATTAAAAATTACAGAATCTTTCAATTAGATGTATGTATCGTGGTACTTTAATTTATTAACGTATAAAAATGCAAAATTTAAAAATAAATAAAATAATTAAGATATATACGAAATCAAAAATAACATCTTTTTTATATCAAATCAAAACCTTAATTCTGACGGAATAATATCGCTTTAATAATTCGGAATAACGATTCATGTGACTTTCTTCTTAAATTTTTTTCCGCTTTAGTTATTTTTAAATAGCCTACTTCTTTTACTGCAAATTATCAAAATTATCAAAAAATTTAACACAAAATTTTTACACACCATAACGAATTAAGTCGAAATTAAAAAAAATATAGTAAAAAAAGGTTATCGTTGTTAAAAATAATTAAAATTTTTCAAGTCCTCCACGTCAATAAAAACGTTCTCGGAAAAACTATCAAAGTTAAATAACATTTTTTACGCGATTTCTATATTTCTACGCGTTAATGTACATGCGTTCGATAAAAATACTACATTTTCTATATACTATAGACAATTGGTGATGACATGATCACAATGTACAGCTTCATCAAAAAATCGTAAAACTTAAGCGAGAAAAACTTTACAAAAAACAACTTTGTTGATATTCTTTTTATCAATTTTTGTTCGAAAAAGATACTAATTCAAATATGTATAAATGCAGAAACTACGAAATTAGTCCAGTATTATCTATATCTGTGCTGTACATAGAGATTAGGGACCAGTATAAATATTAAATCTTTCATTTGTTGTAAACGCGGCAAAGGACACATAAGTCGGTTTTCCGAATTATGAAAGATTTGAATTTACAATAAAAAAACATTAGTAAAAAAACATACCATTAAGTTCTCGCTCCGTAATATAAGTGGGATTATTGTCAGTTCCATAATGATTTTCCATAAGATAAGGTAATACAGTCATTGTATGCCACTCATCTCCTCTTAGAGGTGGAATTGGTACCCTTTCTAAAGTTTTTGGAGGTCTACAATTTGTCCATTTATGCTGCCTAACTTGTTGCAACGAAAACCTCTCTTCTATATCTTTTTGCAGCATTCCTTGTAGAAGTGATCTTAGTGAATCATCTACCTCTGATGGAATAGTGTATTCACCTCTACCAATATTTTCATATAATTTATAAATGTTGTCACCCTCAAATGGGTAAACTCCTGTCGTTATATTGTACCTTAATAATGAAAAATGATATTATATACTTGTTTTCATAGTCATTCTTTAAATTTTAATAAAAAATTATGTACTTACAGTGTAACACCACTACTCCATATATCTACTTTAAAACCTGCAAATGTTTCACAGCCATTAGCTATTTCAGGAGGTTGAAAAGCTGGTGACCCCTGACCTGTTGTACACGTATCATTTTCAGCAAACATATCTAGTGCCTGAATTTTATTAAAAATACAAGTCAAAATTTAAATAAATGTTGAACCTCAGTTAATAATTGATACACTTGTATTCAAAAATATATTTAATACCTCTGCAACCCCAAAGTCACTAATTTTTAAGGTACCATCTAGAGTCAAGAGTAAATTTCCAGGTTTGATATCTTTGTGAACAATGCTTTTACTATGGAGATACTCCAAACCATCCAACAACTGACAAAAGTAACCATGAGCTTGCCAAACTGGAAATCTTTTATGCGGCGTGCTCTCTAACATATCCTACAAAATATTCCAACAATAAATATTTGTAGAAACAATTTTCATCATTAAATTAAAGTACATTTACCTGAAGGCCACCGACGCAGAATTCCATTACTAAATACATTTTCTCCTTTTCATGATTATAAAGGACGTCTACAAGGCCGATAACATTTTTATGTTTCAACACCCTCAGAAGCTTTATTTCTCTGTAAAAAAAGATACATTGTAAATACATTATCACAATTGCTAAATTTAAAGTTTCTCCTAATATCCAATCAAACAAGAACCCAAACCAAACAAGCATCACCCATCACCCAGAAATGCATTGCACCCACCTCTGCACATTGACCTCTCCGTTAGGTATCCTGCGCAGCTTCTTCTTCTTCAGAATCTTGACCGCTCGCCTGCACAGTGTCTCCGAGTCCAGCATCTCCTTGACCTTGCCGTAGCTACCCTCCCCGAGCAGATCACCCATAACGTACTTCCCAATATACTTGCACCTCTTCTTCTCCTCGTAGATGATCTGGTCCGAGTCGACCCTGTGAAAGAACATGTTGATGTCGTCGAATTCATCGTCCCTCTCCTCGTCGTTGCACCAGATGACCGGCTCGAGGTCCGGGAATATCTCGTCGTTGATCGCGTCCTCGTCGTCCGGCTCGTAGATCTCCATAGCTCCGAAAAGTACCTCGGTCTTCGGCACCGCCGAGGAAATAACAGCGCGCGCGTGCTGGGGGCCCCCGTGTTAACCTTAAAATAGAACGACGACCGGCATCGGTCTCTGTGTATCTCGCGCGGCCTGCCCCCCACCCCCGAGAGCCCCGAAAGCTCTCACGGTCCCCGAAGAAAGCTTCGACGATTATCCGGCGGCGATGATTTTTTTCCTCACGCCGCAGACGACAGCTCGTTGAGCGATGATGGGACAGGCGCGCCGAGTATCCATCTAGTGTTGGAATAAACAGCGAGCCAGCATTGTGTTTTTTTAATTTTTCACTCGAAAAACTGAACAATCGCGGGCGGCTACGTGTTACTGTTGTAATCCGCTGTGGTAGGTATATATTGATCTATTTTCGCGAATATCGCACCGCAACTGCTGTGGCTGTCTACGTCTGGGATTATGTCGCTGCTGCTGCCCTTGCGGGGGTACTTAACCTAACCTCTCGCTCGGTGCCGTCTGCGCACCCGCAGATCGCGGAGAGACACTACGACCTAGACGAACGACGGATGTATCCTCGCTCACGGCGTAGTCGTCGCGTTTATACTCGATTTATTATCTGAGCCGCATTATCGTGGATCTGGCTGCGCGCGCCTTGTTTTTTCCGCTGCTTTTGTAATCGGCGGCGATGAGCGAGTAATCCGGTGCGAGAGCCGGAGGTATATAGCACAAGTGCGCTGCGAAATCGGAGCACGGCGGTTTTTTTGCACGTCGCTCGCGGTTATAGCTGGTAAGATGGGCAGGAACAAAGAGCTGTTGCTGCTGCTGGCTGTTGTCAATGTCTGCTGCGCCGAGGTGTTTTACAACATTGTTAAGCAGGAGGATCCGTGCTTTGATAAGTGCAAGGAGTCGACCTCGCCGCTGTTGACTAATGTAAGATATATGTATTTGATGTTGTGAGGGTTTGGGGGTGAGGTTTGAGCTTTTGTGCGTTGGATTTGCAGAAGGACTTTGATCCGGAGGGGAAGTACTTTACGAAGTGCTGCCAGAGGGGATGCAGGTTCTATAAGCTGGAGGAGCTGCGCAAACAGTTGGAGCCTAGCAATCCGAATAATAATAGCTCGGATGCCTGCGTTGATTGTAAGACAGTTTTACTAATAATATCGAGTAGATGAGATACATTAATAATGTTTTATCTTGATTATCATTCTATTACATTATTTATCTAATATTTAAAGAGTGTGAATACTTATTACAATTTGTTACGTAGCATGCACAGAGGCTTATAGTATGCTGCAAAATATGATAGCCTGCAGAATTGGCTGTGCAATCATGGCCGATCAGCATGTCAGTGGTCTGACATCGCTATTTTCAATTGCCATACACATCGAAGATGGTGTTCGTCCAAACATTCTGCTGATGTCTCCGGATATGCCAGAAAATGATGTTTTAACTGATCCTGGACTTGGAAAAGAACTGTTACCAGGATGGTGGGATTCTAATGGATTCAAATTACCACAGACTTATTTCAAAACAGTTCCAATTGATTCTGGGGTAACTATTTTTTTTTTACTGTCTAAAGAATATTACCGGTCACGGTCGACGATCGGCAATCGGCGGCAGAAAATTCGATCGATTTATGCGCCAACGATAGTTAACGATAAACGATTGACGATATTGGTTTATTGCTGATAATCTTTTTAATTATTTATTTTTAGTACTGACCCACTGTCAGTACTATTTAAATTAATCTTATTATACATGGTTTATTATTTTAAAGGGAAAAAAATCCATTATCAGTACTACTTGATTTGATCTTATTAAAGATGGTTTATTGTTTTAAGGGGAAAGAAATTCATTGTCAATACTACTTTAATTGATCTTAATAAAGATGGTTTACTATTTTAAGGGGAAAAAAACTTTCAATTTTGTAGTCTTATTGAAAGTGCCTTATTTTTTTGAGCAATTCACTAATTATCAGTAATAAAATGTATTTGTAATTTTAATTCATTTTTTATGTTGTTTGTTTATTTGAAATTTTATATTTTGAAAAACAAAACATTTTAATCTTGTATTATTAACATAGAAATATTTATGGCTTGTGTTACAGACAGTAGATTATGGAGTCTCATCTGAGTATACAGGAGAAAATGAAAAATCAACATCGTTGCCAGGATCCGATTGGTTGCAATGTGCTTCACGTCACACAGGAATCCCCCGTTGGCTTCTGGCATTAGCTATTGCCTCAGCAGCACTTTCAGCTCTATGGCTGTGTTTGTCTCCAGATAAATCGACCGATTCTATTGAAAAAATAACTCTAGTCAAACCAAATATTCCAAGTAAGGTCACAATATATCTACCTGATGAGGCTCCCTTACATAAAAAACCACCTCCTAAGTATCATGAAGTTGTTGATACAAATGACCCAAACTTACAAGTTTAAATTTGATAAAAATCAAAACAAAAATTCTTTACAAATTTTATCACAGAATAAAACTACTTTAAAGAGTTACATAAAAATAAGCTGAATAAAATCGTCATCAAATGTAATGTAAGTAATGTAAGTTTTGAGGCTTATCAAATCGGTTTGTATTGATAGAATTACTATTTTTTTATCACAAAATGTGTTAAATTACTCACTAGAACAAAAAATCGTTCTATTAGTTAAAAAGTTGATATCTATCACACTAAAATTTATTCTGGTATGCTTAAAATTTTTCAATATTAACTTAGTTAAAATACAGCTATAGAACATTTTTACAAAGACTTAAATTTCTGTATAGTTCTTATACAAAAATATAACTACAAAAAATTAGCGAGTAGTTTCTACAATATATATTTAAGTAATATATTGTTTAAATAATGATATTTAAAAAATAATTATCTATTTGATCTCAACAAGTAGTAACTACTTGTTATGGAACCCGTGAATGACCAGCAGTATTCTTAACACATGTATGTCTAATTGTATCTTAAAAATTAATTAGACTACTCAATCATACGAATGTAGTACATGTTATTGATAATTACGTGTGGTTCCAATTATAAGAACTAGTAAATACTTACACTATATCATTTATCTTGTCATAAATTTATAGGACTACTTTTTAAGCACTTGTTATGTACGTAAATTGAATACTACTGATAGGAATGTTGTACCTTTTCTTATTTCGTAATACAGGAGACTTAAAACAAACATAAAGAATTTTAAACAATGAAAGTAATGGCATTGAAAGGATTAATAGAATGCTGTTAATTATGAGTATTTAGTGCAACTTATTTTTGCTTTATTTTTGACTGAGTAGTGTTTTAAGTCATAAAGTTGCTTTCAATTTTTAGTATATAAATTTAAAATAACAAAATGTGATATAAATTAATATTCTGTGATTATATATTGTTTTGCTTGTGCGCAATAAATACGTTGGAAATTCATTTTTGGAAAGCTTCTCAAGTTATAAACTTGATTAATTGAATAAGTGTAAATTATTCATGTTGTAGTTGATTGTATTTAAAACACAATGATGGTATTAGTGATAAATAAAGAAACCATGTAAAATTTTAGGTGAAAAATGCTTCTTTTTATCTTACAAGATTCACAATCCTTATACTATCGAGTTTTTACATGTTTTGTATAATACAAATATTTTCGCATACCCTGATTAGTTTAACAAGGTATCATAAAAAAACGGCAAGTACAATGTACTTTTCTTAAACAAAAATTAACGTAGCATAATAATACTAAATAAAAATTTAATCTACTTAATGCAATATTTACAAGCTTAATACGTTTGCTTCGATAAGAGTATTCATTAAAACAGTGAGAAAAAAATAGAAATCGAACTATAAAAATCATGATTTAAAATGAAAGAATTGAAAATGACTGTTCAGACGAATAGTGTACACGATGTATTGGGGCATGCCAGTCCTAAAGCCAATAAAGGCGTGGATCATCTCTTCGAACTTGTAATTTTAAAACGTGACGGTAAATTTTTAAAGCTGGACCCAGAAGTAAATCTAAACCACCAAGCACATCGGACCTTTTTAAAAGTAAAAGCGAATGTCCATCAATTTCCTGAAAAATTCAAATAAGTTAATGTTTATAATTAAATAATTAATACTTTTGTGTCATAAAAAATAAATAAAATATAATGTACCTGATGCCTAAAAATTTCAGCTTCTTTTGGAAATAATCTGGCAAAGTATTGATATACTTGTTCAGAAGTCCAGTCAGATGCATCTGGAATATTAGGGTCTATGGCTTCTTTCGATGTTTCATCATACATATTATCTGATGTATTCCGAGATGGTGAAACGTGCGGACTTAAAACTGGTGGCGCTGTTGAAGTATTTGAATGTTGTTCAGACGAATGATTATTATTGGTCCAATTTGAATTCGAGTTTTGGGAAACTGTTTTAAACTGCTTTTGAATACATTCACTACAGTTCCATTTAGCTTTTGATACAGGAATACGAGGAGAGTGACAACTATAGTGATAAGCATCATCACAGGTAAAGCAGGGGACTAGAGGACCCTAAAAAGATAGAAAATGTGGTAAATATCTTATTTTATTTTAATCCTTAGTTAAATCAATTTTTAATTTTGAGACTTACCACTTCTGAGGTTTCGTAACAAACAACGCAAGTTTTGCAACGTTCGCATTGCCAACTTGTATGTGCTTTGAGGATCATCTCTTCTGGTGTGTATATACATGATGGATGTGCTCTTACGGTACAATCTCGACATGCTGTAAGAGTTTCTTGTTTATCTTTAGAACACAAACTACAATGGCGGTTAGGATCTTTAGGACTTTCTTTTACTGAAACAGGTTTTGCAGTTTCTTGTGCCTCCTGCGCACTGGCGGCCATTGCTGCTTTGGCGGCATTTGAATATCTCCCGCGCTTCCTTTTCACAACCATATTATCGGAAGGATCAAATACTTTCTTTGCTCTCTATAAATAGAAAAATTATTATTATTACATTATTTATTAAAATTAAAATTTGACATTAAAAAATGTAAATAGAAAAAACTTGCCTTTCTTCTAGCACTTCGAAAACTTCCAGCATTTGTATTTGATGGTGTAGGTGATGGATTTGTTGAACTTCTACCAGCATCTTGATCGCATTCTCCATCTTCGCTTAGCCTATCATTACCATCATCTTTTTTATCATTATCATCCTTATAAATTGTTTCTTTCCTATAATCTTCATATTTAAAGAGCAAATCAGAGGAATCATCACTCCTCACACAAAGCCTTTGTTTTCTTTCGGTTTTGGACTTTCTGTGATTAGACTGTGTTTCCGTTGCACTTTTTGATTCTTCTTTTTCTAGTTTCGGAGAACTCAAAGTTCTTCCATTATGCTTGACACTGTCTTCTTTTCGACACCCATTATCCAATTTGCCTACAAAAAAAATCCACTCATTAAACACTGCTCAGAATAAACATTCATAGGCTTTTTAAATTACACTTGTCTTTACTAACCATTGCTTTCCTTGGGCTTGCTCTCCTCTTCCTCGTTAGTCTGCCTCCTGCCAACGATGATCTCGTAACAATCCTCCTTCTTCATAGGCTCCAACTCTGTCTTCGGACTGGTCTGTCTGGACGATTTGAGGGTATTGGAGCTGGAATCGTGCTCATCCCCAAAATCCTCAAATTCGTTAATATCGTAAGCATTGCCGTTGCCGTTACCATCCTTGATCGGCGTAGACGAGGCGGTAGCAGTGCTTTTGGGCTTACTAACATCGCCGTTTTGGATACCGTTGCTGCTGCTACCACCGCTGCCGTTCATGTTGCCGTCGACGAGCGAGTAGTTGCCATTGGAGAGGCGCGTCAGGTTGCCGCTGGCCACCTCCTTGGTCAAGAAGTCCTCGACCATGCGCCTGGAGGTCGGGTTCGAAACGCCGTCCAGCAGCTGCTCGACTAACCTGTAAACATGACAAATTCAGTATCAGTATGATAACAAAGGTTACTTGCTAAGGTATGCTGGTTGTGTGTATGTATGATGTAACGTTGGGTTTTGTTATTGTTGCGAGGTTAGGATGACGTTACACGATTCAAAACGGTGAATTATTGTAAATTTAAGTTTAAAAGGATGACTGTCGATTTCTATATAGTATATTATGAATTATTAATGTTGCTACAATTTACGTAATAAATTATAATTCAATTGAAACATAACCTAGCTAATGGACGTTATAATTGAATTAATTATACCGAACGAGTTTAGTGTGTCTCGATATCATCTGATAACGATAGTTTTACTTACATTTTTTTTTAATGTAGACAAAAGTGTACTTTCTAACCTTACACGCGTAACGCATTACAGGCCTAAGAAGCCCCAAAAATGAACTTTGTACACAGACTCTCGCGCACTTATATATCAGTCCCCTCTTTTGTCTAGTTTTAACAAAGGTTGATCCCTAATCGAGAGAAAAAACTGGAGCGTTTTGAATCTAAATAGAGAAGTTATTGAAAAAAAAAAAGTTCACTGCGCCGTTTAAAAACAAAAGCGAACTAAAAGGTTGATGCCAACAGGTAGAATTTCAAAAATCACTATAACGTTATACCGTTGGTATTATATATACATATAGCCAATGTACAAAAGGTGAGCTAGTAGAGCGCCCTAGTTGCAGACACTGTACAGCCGTATTGTGTGCGTAGACGCGCATTATACATATACCTTTGTGTGTGTATATATAAAACGCGTCGCAGAGGAGAACGCGCATATGTAAGTATATAGAGAGAGATAATTGAATTACGCTATGAAAGCTCCTTTTTTCGTGACAGAATTTATCGTCGAGTCAGGGAAAAAAGTATAAGCGTCGAGATTTTAGTGGCTTAGAGTGTGATCATTAGTTTTTAAAGAATTTGAAATTGAAAGCGTTTAGTGTTGCCGAGCTAAGTACCCGGCGCGGCTTTGCTGGTGAACTTCTTTATCAATTATAAAAACGCGTTACCATTTAAATTTTTTACTTGAAAAATTGTTATGTTTCAACTAAATACAGTAAATATATCTGTTTAAATGTAAGTTTTATTTTTGAATGAGACCAGTAGGGAGACCTATTTACCGCAAGTTCAATATACCATTTGTTACAGAACTTCTGGAGTCAATTTAGTTATTATAGTACGATTTAAAAAAGCTGTTTAATAACTCATAAAATTTATGAATATTTCAATAATTTTTTACTTCCTATTACAAAGAATCGTTCTTCACGTTAATGGTAGCAGTAATAATTTATACGACTGTGGTTTAGCTATCATTGTAAAGCAAAGCATAAAATGTAAGAGCCATATTTTACCATTAAAAGCTAATCTCAACAGACAACGAAACAATGAAAAAAGGAAGCTGATATATTCTAACGACATTTTCAAGATCCTTCCTCATAGGTATTATCCTTAATAACAAAAGTTCAATAACATAACTTTTTAAACGATAAAAAACCTATCTTAAAACCAACCCTAAAAAGTCAAACCATACAAACCTCAAAGCCGGCACGCCCTGGTCCAGATAATCCGGCTCCTCCACAACCAGCTCAGCCACCGCTCCAGAAACCATCGTCGAGTTAATCTTCTCCTTAACAAACCCCTCCGGCCTGTTCTTATAAAGCTGCAGCCTCGTCCACTTTGACGCATTCCTATAACTCGTGTTCCCCTTATAATCCACTTGTATCACCTTCTCCGTCTCGATCAGCCTGTGAAGATCGGCAATCGTATCCCTAGCATCCACTGAGAACTTGCGCAGCAGGTAGTTGCAGATGCGGTCGGCGTCCGGGCGAGCCTTGCGCCTGCGCAGCTGATCGATCGCCTCGAGAATCTGCTCCTCGTGCGCGACCTTAGCGGCCGCCGCCGCGCCGTTGTTGTTGTTCTGCTGCTGCTGCTGCTGGGCTGCCATGTTGAGGGTGGCGGCGAGAGCGGCTTGCTGGGCTGCGAGCTTTTTCTCGGCGCGTCGAGCTGCCTTGTCCACGGCGCGCTTAGAGCTGGGGGATGGCTTCTCCGAGGTGCTCGCCATGATGCGACTGTGCTGGATGACTGCAAGAGAAAGAATAGAGTTTAGTGGGTGAGCGTTTGGGTATATATGGATGTGGTGGTGGACGAGGTGGTGGGTTAAGGGAGGAGAGAGAATCATTGGTGCCGGCGATCTCCGCCCTCGGCGCGTGTTGGACGCGACTGTAAGTACGCCGGGGAGCAGGTATACGAATGGGCCGCTTTGATATTGGATTTATGGCGTGAATTAGCGGGGAGCTCAACAAGTTGAAGCTTTAGTTATTGGTTATTACAAGAATGCATTTTTTTATAAATTTTAATTTAGACACTATATGAAAAGAAAAAATAACTTTGTTGTCTTCTCGTTTTTGGATATGGGAGCAAACAGAATGGAAAATTTAAAAGGTCTTACTTAAGATCTAACAATTTTAGAATAATTAAGCAGGGGCTATTAGTGTTTTTTACTCGGAAAATTGAATTCAAGTATTTTTTCAAAATTAACAATTAGACATATAAATTATAGATTCTCTTAATCGTCGGTAACTACGTGGCTTTGACATTGCCTTAATTCTATCATCAACTCCTACCCCTGGTAATCAAGCATATTTGCCTATAAAGAGAGAGACACAATTTATTAACCCAGATGCACGTACACCGACAATAAACCTTCCCCCATTCTCTACTTCCTAGAAAAGAAAGGTGGAAAAGCCTGTTCATTCACCTTGAAACATTCACCAAACTTAAATCCGTCCCCGCCCACCAATACACCTCCTGCACCCCACAATTTCAGCAACTCCGAAAAAGCCGAACAAAGAAAACCGAGCCGAAAAGATAAACTACACACCAGGAACGCAAAATCGCAGCGCGCGCAGAATCACCTTATCAGCGTAAAAAATAAAAAAAAACTCTAAGCAATCGCGCTTCTATGAATCATCCAAATCTCCGACTGTGTATTTTTTCTCTCGTTTAGAAGACGCCGAGCAGTCAATAAGCAATTGAGGATCGAGCGAGCGCGAGAATCTAATTTGCGCGCCGAGCTGATTGACACGCGCGCGGCGATAAAGGAGCGAGCTTGTCGCGCGAAGAAAGCGTGACGCTGCGAGATCCATTTCTGAAAAAAACAAGCGGACGCGCTAGCCTTGAGATGTTTCGAGAGTTTTAGCATAAATTGGAAGGATTTTAATGATGCGCGGCTGAAATACAACGCGATGACCGAGTTGAACTTACAGCATTGAGCTTTAAAATGTTCCGAGCTGATTTGAAACTCTAATTAATCCGGCGCTTCTTGATTCGATCCGTTTGCATGTAGACGAGCGTTAAAAGTTCGAGAGAAGCCCGCTTAATGGACCTGTTAGAGATGGCTTTACAGTTACGCGCGCGGGCGTCGCGCGAGGCGCGTGCGTGTATATATATAGTTATCCGGCGTCAAAGCGCTTTGAAAAGTTTTTCACTTCAATGGAGCGAGAGCTCGCTCCGTTTTTTATTCTTGGTGGAGATAAAAAAATGAGCGAGCCGCTCATTTGGCGCCGGGGAAATTTTTTCTCTTGAAAGGGTGTTTTAGGGGGCGATGGAACGGGTGTAAAGGGCAAATCCCACGCTGAGTTTTCCGTGTAATGCGTCACTCACTATGTGGGAGGTAAAATTAATTTTCTTGTTTTATACGCTGGGTTTATTTTAATTACTAATTAAATTATCCTTAGTGATATAATATAAAAAAGATTGTTGCACATTATCTACTTATCAATGCTAATTGAGTCATAAATAAAATTAACTAAGCATTGCAAAATAATCATTAACAATTTAACAAATTATGTGTACCTGAAGACTCATAAATCCTAAAAACTGCATTCCGAGTCCGCAACGAGCCACGCATCGCGCACCAGAATAACGCGCATTACCCAAGAAAATCGCAATCCAACTCCGCCACGCGGTCAAATAGAAAGCGTATCAAGTTCACGCACACAAACAACACTCATTACACTACACACCCGATCCCCGCGTTAAAATTTCATTTTTTCCCTCGAGCGAGCGAAAAAAGCAGCCGCCCGATAAAGCCGCTCTCGATCTCAATGACACAGCGATGAATCAGCGCGCCTGCGCGCGCGGAGAGCTACGCGGAAAGCTACATCTGCGCGCGCGGCGATTGAGCATTTCTGTCTCTCGATCTCGCGGGCCGCCGGAGCGCCGCCCGATCGATAGCCTCGCGTGAGCCGCGCGCGCTCGTATACCGTGTGTTTATCCGAGGCGGTTCGCCGGATCTTTTTTTTTCTTTCTTTACGTAAGCGCGCGCGGTTTGTTTGGCCGGGGGAGCCGAGGGCCCCTGGGATGCTTTTCTCTGTTTGACCTTCGGCTTTTTAGCGGTGTGGATTAGGTCGAGATGGATCGGAGCTTTTAAGTGGCAGGTTGGGTTATTAAGAAGAGTGGGTGTAAAGAGCGCGGTGTCTTTTTTACGAAGCGTTTTCTGGTTTCTCGAGTAGAAAGCTCAGGAGAATGCAAACTGCAACATGAGACTTCGGCTTTTTCGTGCGCGAGAGAGCCGGTGCAGTGGAATTTTAATTTGTAGCTTCGTGCACACGCCGGGCGTTGAGAAACGAATTATTAAACTTCTGAAACTTTCATTCAATTCCGCGGCTGAAGAATTAATTTTCTTTGAAATTCAAATTCCGACTTTCCACCGACGCCGCTTAAATTTTCCATTCAGCCAAAAGTACCGCGAGTTTCTCGAAAACACTCACGTACTAACCGATCCGTCAAACAGCGCATCTCCCGAAATTTCTACCCTAATTTATTCCAACACTCAAAAACCCGCAGCGCTGGAACCTGTTTTCACGCTTAGATTCACCTCGCGCGGCGACAGGCCGAACGACGGCGAATATACATCCGCGTCGATCTGCGCGCGGATACACCTACATAAAGAATGCAACGCTGCCGTTTTTTTCAAGCGCCTGCCTCTCAACGACCTCGTGTCCACCTGCTCTGAAACCTGCACTCCTTCTATACAGCCAGCCTCTCTCTAAACAAAGCTCCGAGCGTATAAACAAGCCGAGGCGATAAAGCGAATCCAGCAGCGCTCGGCGCGCTTCCGGCGCAAAACGAAAAGCTCGAGAGAGCGGACCTGTATTACGCGTTGCCCGCGCGTGTGTGTAATAACCGAGGCTCGTGTAGATATATAGCTATATGTCGCGCGTTTCCGAGCGGCGCTCGCGCAGGAGGAGAGAGAAGGAGGCAGCGCAGGCGCTGCGAGGCTGACTGGTTATCCGTGAGCCAGTGGAAGGCAAAAAACGTAGGTTTCAGGATTCTTTTGTAAGTGGATCGATGCCTGGGTGAATGTTAATTGATTGCTGGTTTATTATAGATAGTGGATGATTTTGTTAGCTCGGAGCTGCTCGAGGAGGCGCTTTACAAGCGGTGGATGGAGTGGAGTCGTGGCGCTGATTCAGCGGGGTTATTTATAGGTTGTTGAAGATTTCGAGGGGTTTGCTGAAAAGTAACGTGTAATATGGAATTACGAGACGAGTTACATAAAAGGACGAGAATAGACGCCGCTAACTCGCTTCTTTCGTGCTTGCGCACTACTAACGAATCCAATCATCCAAAAATCGCCACCGACGTCACTACGGTGTATCGAGCCCTTAAATTCCTTAAAAACCAAACTTGACTTCACCCCTTAAAGCGCAACAGCCCCATCAAATCATCACCAAACTCAACTCCACAGCAGTCGCTCCCCGTGCGGGAGAGCCCCGAGCAATGCAGACTCGGCCTGAGGCCAGCACCTGAATATCGCGCGCGCCCTGGCAAAGCGGCGGCGGCGCGCGCATGCACCGCATGTGCGCCGCGCACATCGCATCATCAGCCGCCTCTCTCTCTTTCCTCACGGAGAGCAGCCAGCCGCTGCTATGCTGCCGCTCTCCGAGCGCTACTCTCTTACAACGTCGCTCTTACAAGTCCCTTTTTTCCCCTCGTTTTTCAGAAAACGGAGCCGAACGCAGCCGTTTACGGCTACATGTTTATACCATAAGGCGAGCTTTCGGAAAACAACAGCTGCTCGTGCATGCGTCCCTGCATCGCATCGATCGCATCGATTTCGAGGTTACCGGAGAGAGAGAGAGAGAGAGAGCCGCAAGCATGTGTCTATACAGCGTCTCCCCAGGAGTAGCTGCTCCCGCAGCGGCACACGCACGTGGAGAGGAGAGAGCTACTTTAGCGGGGGGGATTATTGTTTCGTAGCGAGAGCGACCTTATTTCAGCCGGTAATTGAATGCGATAATTGATGCCCACTGCGCTCCGCCGCTCGTTTGTCCGTTCCTTTATACGCGGGGGCTGATTGCCATTAGCCTGTATACGGCCGGGAAATTGATCGGGAAATCAACGCGGTGGTTAGAGCGTAGGGGGGAGGTGTATGGTGAATTCCGCTGGTTTGCGGTACAGGTATTTTTTCTTTCGATTCCGATAGAGAATGGGATTTGGTTTATGCGAGCGTCGAGGCGGAAACTGCGTTATTGCAGCGAGGACGACGGCTTTTTGAGGTTATATCGGGCCGCTCCGAAACGCGCGGCGCGCGGCGATCGATCCTCGCCGCGTATCCCTAAAATCACTCCCGGCAAAAATCCCCGGCGCGCATTCCGCCGTGCTCCGCATGCGGCTATATAGACTCTTCCACGTCCGCTCAAAAGCTACCCAGCCGCATATCAGCGAGCCATCTTATCGGCGCAAAGAAAACAATAACAATTCTTCCTCTCTCGCATGGCTGCACAAATATCCCTGCGCGCGCGCTCGAGGCATGAGGAAAGTGCGCGAGCCGAGAGAGCGCATCGGCAACGCCGAGATAACGCAACGTATATCTGCGCGCTCTCTGCCTCCTAACCAAATATTTCGCCGCGGCGTCTGTAGCTCGTTCTCTCTCTCTCTCGCGGTCGGCGAAAAAAAAGTGGCCAGAGGAGCGTGAAAGGTGCGCGCGTCCGTGGAGCTTTGTTGCTTTTTTTCTTTAAAGGGACGGGGATTCTGGAGTGCGCGGAGCGGTTTGTATATAGGTATAGTTTCGGGGAACGAAAGCTGAGAAGGCGATAAGAGATGCAGTGTGGTGTAGTTTTGCGCGTGAGGAAAAGCGTGAGCGTGTGTGTGGATGGCTTTTTTCGTGACGCGCGGCGGCCGCGAGCGAGCGCGGGAAATCTGGAGTCGGTTTATGTAATGAGATTGCCGGAGTGTCTGCGCGCGAGCGCGCAATAAAACTGCGGGATTGCGAGAATGATTAACGGGCTGGGTTTTCCGTTTTCCGCTTGGTTTTTTCATCGCTTCGACTGACCCGGGATGAGACTTTGTTTTCGTTCAGCTGGAATCAAAGAAAAAATCTTTTTTGATCCATAAACAATACAAAAGTATAAAAAAAACCTATCACCCGCATGATTTTGCTTTGAAAAACCCTTCGCTTATCCAGTCACCTCCATCCAAAAGCCCCCACCCTCCCGAAAGCTCGAAAAAAACCTGCGGCAACTGCGTCGTAGTTTTCGCTCCTCTCATCAGCCGCGCGCGCTCCGAGCGAGCGCTCCCACTCATCCCTCTCATATACGTACTACAGCCGCTACATACAGGCGCGCGCGAAGCTCGCCTTCGCGCAAAGAAAAGCGCCGGGAAACTGGCTGATCCCGCGCGCGCTTTCCGCGTGTATATACCCAGGGAATTCGATCGCCGCAGCGTCTCACCTGTCCTCTTCACCTGCGGAGCCCTCGCATACATATACATCGCTCTCGATCAGCCGACTACCGTGTGTATATATACGCGTAACTGTAACGGCGTTATTACTGTTATACATCCGTAAGCGCGCGAGCTTGAAGCGAGGGTGGCTGGGTAAAAAATCCGGAGAGCGAGAGAGAGCCGGTGCCCGCAGCGTAGGAGAGAGAGAGAGAGCTGGGGCGCGCGTCGGAGCGAGAGAGGCGCGCAAAAGTCGTCGGAAAACGACGGAAATGTCGATAAGGAGGCCGCCCGCTGCCGCGCGCGCGTCTCTGTATATGTAACGAGCGGGCGGGCAGGCGCAAAGAGCCGCATCTCTCGCTCCGTTTTTCGCTACATACACTCAGCCCTGTCTCTCGCGTACACGCGCATATGTATAGAGTGAGGGCCTCGCTTTGACGTTGCCCCGGCCGCCGAAACGAGAAGGTCGAGGGCTCCGCGCTTATATACTCACACACGTGCGCATATACAGATTCGCGCGGCGAGATCCACATACACCTATATACGTACGTAAGCTGTCTCTGACTCCGTCCTCTCCTACAGATGGAAAAATCGAAAGTGCGCGCAGAGAGAAGCTATATCCCTGCCGCGTTCAGGATATGAGAGCTGGTGTATACGTCTCGCTGCACCGGCAGCGGCGCGGTGACTGCTCCGTCTCCCGCCGCGACGAGGAGCGTACTGTTCTGCGCTGCTGGGACGTCGGCTAGAGTGAGAGAGAGAGAGAGCATAGCGGCGGCGGCACCGGCGGGCGCGGCTTTTTAAGCGTGCGCGCGCGCTCGCGAGCGAAACAGAGACGGAGAGAGAGAAAGAGCGCGTGCGGACACGAAGAGAGCGCGCACACGTATATAGCTCTCCTCTCTGCGAGAGAGAGTGAGCTCTCTCTCTTCTCTCTTTCTCTCCAGGCCCTCAACCCTTTGCCCCTGCGCCTTTTTTTTTTTTATTACCTTTTTGCGAATATTTGCGCAAAGGGGATACCAGGGGTACGCGCTCGCGCGCGCGCGCGCCTACGTATCAACGCCGTGTCTCTCTCTCCGCATGTATATATAGGCGCAGGGAGAGAGAGAGAGAGGAGCACGCGGGGACGAATGGACGATGTGCTGTGTGTGCTCTGTGTGTTAAAGAGCGCGCACGCTCGATATATACACATAGCTAGGCACTCTCTCGGCACTTACACACACGCAGAGCGCGGAAATGTGCCTGCGCCTTCCTCTAGCTCTCAGCTCTCTCGCGCGATCTGCGGCAAGATGTATATACGTGTGCGCGAAATCACCTGTGCACGTAAGCGTGTGAGTGTATGCATGTAGCTAAAAGCGTAGAGATACTTGCCTGGATATACGGAGGAAGCTCCTTTTTTTCCCTTCCGCGTTAAAAGAAGAGAAACTGGCAGATGAGCGCGCACTGCTCTAGGTATAAGTACACTAGGCGATCGAGCGCCGACGAGAGAGCTAGCGCGCTACTCGCACGCGGTCCCCGCACACGCGCAGATATATACACCAGCGGCGATGTATTATCTCTCAGGCTGCGCGCATTTCCCCGGCTGCCTCAGCGCACTCCCGACACTAGCTGCAGAGACGCAAGACTGTAGCTATTTACTTCGACGGAGGTGTTTTTAAGGGCCCGAGAGACGTCGACGGGGAGAGGAGAGGAGAGGAGAGCGATGAAGTGGAGAGACGGCGGCGCGCAGGGCCAGGCCAGCAACACGAGTGACTAGACGCTGCGGCGCCCGGCGCGAAACTGAAATACCTACTTGCGAGAGCGCCGACGCGCCGAAATCCCCCGCCGAGCCGCCGGCGGCGCGCTGCTCTCTATGCTGCTGCTGCTAAGCTGCGCGCTCTGCTGCTGCTGGGCTGTCAAGCGCGCTTCGCAGCTGCAGCCGGCTCTACATTTGCCGTGTCAAGATATGCGGACGCATGTGTGTGGAAGAGTTTTGTATGCTTCGGAGCGCGAATTCAGATGAGGATATGGGAGAGAGAGAGAGATGAGGTTCGATTTTAGTATGGGGTAATGGTTGTCGTTATGACGATCGTTGAAGTAGGGCAATAAAAGCCGGCGTCATGGTGGATTATGGAGGTATGAGTCTAGCTACCGGCTGGCTTGAGCTTGACGCTCTCCGTGAGGATCGAAGCGGATGTGTGTAATGAGCGAAGGACGCGCGGGGAAAATTTAACCTTAAGCTCTGAACGGTTCGACTAAACTATATTACGTTCAAATTAATAATGGACCTTGTACATTCCAAAATTTCATGCAAATCCATCATCCAAATAATGCGCAATTTCATCCTAGCACCTCGCAGAATTCCGGTATCCCATACTCCATCATTCCACGACACCAGAAATTACACCTAAGCCATATACAGATTCAATACAAATTCGAAAAAATCTGTACAACCGAACGTTAACCCATAAGCAGCGCACCTGGCATCGATTCACACATGCCCATAGTACACCTCGCGGCTCGGTCATTTTACTTTCGTCGCACAGCTCCCATGTCCGCCGACGCGCCGAGCGCGCGCACATTTTTCGAAGCGCGCCGATTTCCCGTTGAGCGCGCTCCGCGCGCGGCCGATGACGTCAGCGGCCTGCTACTTTGCCCGGCTAGCTCGACTTTGCGCTCGTATATATGTCTTATATTGGGTATTGGACTTGTGAGTTTTTAGTTGGAGATGTGGCGCTTTTGAGTGTTATAATCTACAGATTTTTTTCTTTATGTAATTTGTGATAAAGCCATTTTAGGCTGTAAAATATGTTGTATGATGATTTTTTGAGTAGGTTTAGCAGATTTTTAGTTGAATATTGTTACTTGCGATGGTTTAGTTTCGGATATGAAATGTGTGATGCGCTGATATCGGTGTTTTATACTTCGCTATTATAAAACTTTATTAAGTAACATGGTGCAGCTCAACTGCACTTGCTTCGGTGCACATTTTTATAACTTTTTACAAAATTTGTCTACTTTTTGTCATTTTCTATATTTAATATTTTTTCAATCGCGTAAATCTTTGACAAAAACTCATTTTTTATTTAATTCTACAAAAATACTGTAAAACTTATTTTTGAATTATAGAACGTAGTCCCATGTAACCCGCAACTTTTCAAATGTAAAATTATTGCTCCAAAAATAAAATTATCTTTGAATCGTTGTTATTTTGACAGCAGAGATTAAAAACTTTAGGTTTTTCAAGTTGAGTAATATTGAAGCATTGAAAATTTAAAGTTTTATTATAGTGCAAAGTTACAGAAATATGCGTAGCCCTACTCTCACGTTCATGCATACACCCGCACATTACTTTTAAATGCGGCAACGTTAAACATAAAGAATAAATAATTTACTAAAATTTTAACAATTATTAGATTAAAACTAAAAGTAAGTTATTTATTTTTTGTTTTACATATTTTTACTTTAATTTTGTATCCCTGATTCAGCAATCAGGAGGTACTTTGTTCGAAATAATTAATTAATATGTTTATAGCAAGAAATATATATCTGACGACGACCACAACAGATTATCTGTAATCGTTAAATATCTTAAAAAACTAATTAGTTGTTTAATTAAGAAACAATACAAAAATTAAGCTTATACCCAGCTAATTAAAACATTCACATTATTACGTTATTCCGTCAGATGCATCAAGAGCATATAGCATTTAAAAGATATTCATTAACATACAGTTTCCTTCACTGTCATTTTTAAATTTTTTAAACAAATTTTTTTTCTTAGTAGATGCCCAAATAGCATACAAAAAATTAGTGGCATTATTGAAAATATTTAGTATTTTTGGTAAAAGTATCTTTGGTAAATAATTTGTACAATGTATTAATTGGATTTTATTAAAATATCATTTTTATTTGTAAAAAACAATTTATATTAAAATAGTGCTATCATTAAAAACTTACAAAAATCGACTAAGTACAAAAAATAGTTACATCTCTTCGTTAAAAGCGGTAAAACGACGATTCTTCAGTAACAGACGTTTTATCACAAACTATCACGCGTAATTCTCCTTTTCTGGCCCCGTTTTAAAACTGCTGGATTTTCGAATTTTCGACACCTAATATCCAATTAATATCCAATTAATATGAAATAGATGAGAATGAGTTTAGATCAAATAATATTACACTGTAGATTTAAAAATTTACCAGACTTGTGGGTTTAATTTTCTCCGTGAGTTTACAATTGTTTACATCACTTAAGACAAATGTTGTTTGACGTGAAGTCTTTTTCTCTGCGACTTTTGAAGTTGTGTTAGTTCGCTGTGGCGTATTAGCTTGCTTCAGGTCGTTCATTGAATAGTTTCTCACTCGCACAGGTCGAGGAGAATACCTTGGAAGTCCGGAAGAGACAGTATTATAAGAAGTATCTCTTTTAGGGGTAATCGCTTTCTTCTGTGGTGATAAGGTTCGTTCCGTCCTGAAATTAGAAGAAATGTTCATGATATTAAAAATTTATATAACTAAAACCATCATTAGAGTTAATATTGATCCAATAAAACTATTAAATACCTTTTATTTGAACTAACGTTTCCCTTTAGACTAGAGTTATTAGAGACAGGAGACATATTGTATTTCAATGGCGTTTTCGAATTCTGTTGAATCGCAGGTCGTGGCGATTTAAGATTCTCTTCTGCATTTGGTGTTGAACAAGCTTTAGGTTTTGATTTTGAATTTTCATAAATTGAACTTAAGTTTGGTGTACTACTCTTGATATTGATCTTGGAAGAACTAATTTGCTTGGGAGGAGTAACAGTTCCATTATGATCAAGCATTACTTGACTAGCTGAAATAAAAGAAAATATTCAGTGAGATTAAAATTTAAAATGACTAACTCATGAACGGATATTTTTTGCCATTTACCTCCTTTCTGCATATTATTCAATGGAATAACAGCTTTTAAAGGTCCCTTTTTAGTAACAACTTCGGAACTTAATTTTTTCTTGATTCTTGATTTGATTGGATCAAGTACTGTCTTACCTTGAAAAAATCATAAATATTAAAAAATTGTTTATTATAATTCGATTAAATAAATAAACAAAATAATTTATTACATACTTGTTTCTAAACTAGATTTATGCTCTTCTTTACTAGGACTTTTAGTTTTTGCTTTATTAATGGACAAACGACTCATGAATCCGGGATCACTAGGAGATCGTTTTATGTTTATCAATTGAGATTTTCTTTTATCTTTAGGTACTTCCAAGAATTTGTTGGTAGTGGTGGGTTTTATTGAAACACTTCTACGTAATGGTGAAATACTGCTGGAGTGTACAGAAATACTTCTACGGGCTGGTGAAATACTGCCGGAGTGTACAGAAATACTTCTACGGGCTGGTGAAATACTGCCAGAGTGTACAGAAATACTTCTACGAACTGGTGAAACTTTATTATCGAATGATTTATTCTAAAATTGAAAAAACATAATTAGCTTATTACGAAGTTTTACAAAAATAAATAAAAAGTGTTTGTACCTGTGATTTTAAATCAATATTCTTTGGAGTTGGTGATTTATATGAATTTGTAGAACGATTCAGTCGATTTGGCAAATTTTTTTCACATACTTGCAATTCAGACTTTTCTTCTTTTTCTTTATTTTGAGTTCGTAATTCCATGGTCATATTTAATACTGTGCCTAAATTTTGTAAAACATCAGCAGTAGATGCTTCATTATTTTTATTTACTATTTTATTCAAAATGTCTAAAAGATTAACTGCTAATTTTTGATCTTCAGTTAACTCATCTAAATTTTCCTTAGTTTCCATTTTTGTACTTTCAATAGATTGAACATTTTTCACAATTAATTCAGAATGAGAATCATCTGAATTTTCATTTGAACTATTTGACTCGCTTAATTTTGAAGTGCTATCAGGTACATCTTTGTTTGAGTTATCTTGAAAATTCTCTTTATTTTCAGATTCATTGAATCCGCTGCTTGAAATTATGTTTAGACTTTCAGAATTATTTTTACATTCAACTCCTAATAACTTCTGTAAATCGTGCAAAGTCTTAGAAGCCTGTGGATTATTTTCTGGTTCAATCAGTTTCTCTAGATTAAACAATAATGATGCTGCTACAGCTTTTTTATCAGAAGGTTTTTGCTCTATAAATTCTTTTTCCAAACTTTTAATGTTTTCTTGAGTGTTAATATTTGTATTAACTTTTGTTTCCGTGTCTATGTTTTCTTGGGTTTCACATTTTTTCTTAGGAGGTGATGTTGATAATTCGATTAAATTATCTACAGCCTCATCATCTGATGGTGGTAAATCATCAAAGTTCAAATGAGTTTTTGAAAGGAGTAATTCATCATCTGTATTTGCTATAGAAGAATAAAATTGAAAATATATATTTGTTAAATTTAAATTATAAATATATTTGCTAAATTTAAATAGAAGAAAAAAATTGAAAATATATATCTGATAAATTTAAATTAGAAATAAATAACAGAGGATACTTACAACTAGAGCCTTTGGTTGATGCCATTTTTTCAAAAGTATCAGCAAGAGTTTTTGCCTCATGTGAAATCATGTCATTACTATCTGATTGATCCTTAAAATAAAGAAATAAAATAAAGCACAAAATATCAAAAATTAATTTTTAAAAATAATTTTAACTTACAGTGAACACAGAATTGGAACTATTATCAACATCTATAAGTTTTTCTTCAGAAGTCCGTATTATTGGATGACTTGTTGACATCCTTGTTTTAATTTCATAAAATTTCTTTATCAAGTCAGACTTATCAGATTTTAATGGAGATTTTTCTACTTTAACAGAATTTGTTGAATTAAATTCTGAATTATTAGCTACAAATCCCTTGTTCATAGTTTCATTTGAAAATGCAGACAAATCACAAGATGATGAAATGGTATTCTCTGGAGGAATTATAGACAAATTTGAAATACCAGAGAACGCAGAACCCTCACTATAGAACCTATCATGCCTAAGTTTATTTACAGAATCCATTGGAATAGAAGAAACATTTGAGAGCACAGAAAATACTGAACTATCGCTGTTTAGCCTTTCTAACTTATTTTTACTTGCAGTTAAATCAACTTGACTATTTAAAAAGCTACAAGTAGCATTTATATTACTCCTGTCTGTTCTGTTTCTGAATGCCTCATTGAATGGATCTTCAAAGGCTCTTGACTGAACACTACTTGTTATACTAGTTTCTTCAAACATACTATTCTTTAGTACTTCAGGAACTGACAAAGATCTTCTATTCTTGCTTTGTAATAAACACTTATTTGGAGACAAAAAAGTACTCTGTGACAATGATCCAGGAAAGTCCTTTAAACCAACAGATAGGCGACTCACCAAGTTTGGACTATTGCCATCGAGCAGTGAGTCGTTCATAGCCGAATCATTAAGAATAGACAAATCCTTGTTAGAAACCGGTGAAATATTTACATTAGGTATTATCTTACTATCACAATTCCAGGACTCCAAAACCATTCTCCCGTCGACCCTGTCACCAATGAGATTGGTGTCGTTCAAGTCTGTTATAATACTCACATCAACTTCTTGGACTAGCTCCCTCTTCACGAAATCCATATCCCTCTCAGTCTCATCGAAAGTCTTATTCATCTTCGAGGCATCCGAGTACCCTGCGCACCTGGACACTATATCATCCTTAGATTCTACGGACCTACCAGTACTAAAACCCATGGCCTTCTCTGTGAGCCTCTCGAAGGGGTCCTCCTTGTTTTTCTCATACTCCGTAACTTTCTTCAGGACGAAATCGAAGGGATTATTGTCTAAGCTGCTGCGCTTATCGAGAAAGTGAGGGCCAGCCCCACCGGGACTCGAGTCCGAGCTCCTCTCCGGAGCCGGTATCAGAGGCGAGGCGAGCAACGGCTCGGCGCTGATGTTCACGCTCGGGCTGTCGAAGTCTATCAGGTCTGACATTACGTTTTTGAATGGAACACCTGTAGCGGTGGGAAACTCGATTAGCTCTCCGCTCGGTTCTCTCTTGGAAATTTTCGCTTTCTCGTTGGCTGCATTATTGTTTCGTCGTCATTATTGGAGGTCTTCGCGGACGAAATTGGGAGATTAATTAACAGCGTTAACGCATGGAATGATGGTAAATAAAACAAACGCGCGCGCGCGGCAGCGTCTACCGTTGACTTTTTCTCACGGCGTCGGTTGAACTGCTTTTGAACGTTAAATTAAATACCCCCAGAGGGCCGTTTGCCCGCTTTTTTTTATCCGCGGTTCGCGTTTCGTTGTTCCTGGAACTGGTTTTCTCGGGATTGGAGGGAGGATTGCGGAACGGCGCGAGATTTGAAAGTGTTTGCTGAACGATTAAGTACCTATATCGTTTTATTGATTTCAATCTGAATAGCAGTTAAAGTTTTGCTTTGTTGCTGCAGGTTTATATTGTGAGTTTTTATATAGGTAAGTAATAAGTATAAAAGCCAACAAAGAAATGGAAACAAAATTTGATAAACTTTTAATGAGTTTAAGAAATATCAATCATTTTACTATTAAGACCCGTTCATGAAAATGATTTTGAATCAGAACACATAAAATTTTTATGAAAATATATCGATTTAGGCGATATCTTGATTTAAGGTTCGTATTCGGAAAAATATTACTCACGGCGCTGTACATTTTATAAATTCCTAGTTAAGTGAATCTATAACAGCAGTATACAGATTCGTATACGAATCAAGATGTTTAATTTCCATCTTTGTTTGCTACAGCAGCTCTTCAACTATAAATTTTGACTTTTTTGCAGTACGATAGGTCTTAATTAATAATAATAATTTTTCAGGTCAATAATTGAGAAAAAATCATATGATTATATATGGCACAAAAACAACGCCTTTGGATAGCAAGTATGCAAAGACCGCGTATATGTCATCAAAAAATAAATAATATATACAAAACGTAATTTTGACACTTTATACGGGTATATGAAGATCTCGTATTCGAAGTGTAAGAAGAATTCCTTAACAAACTTATTGGTATATTTCATAAATTTACTAATGGTACGACTTAGTGAGCGACGCATATACAAAACGATTCATTTCGTTGTGGCGTCACAAGCTCGTTATTATCGCTCGTTAATAATTCCACGCGTAATAACAGCCTCCAGCCTGATGATACTAACATCTGATCTCTATGAATGAACTATCACAACCAGCGTTTAACCGAAACTAGGCCATTCAATTACACTTTCCTCTATAATTCCAAATAAAAAAAATCATACAGTTACATATTTTCAAAGCAAATCGCGAAAAATACGCGTAATACCTACTATTACCCAGGCCAGATTAACAATCCTAGATTAGAAGCCGCAGTGTAAACTAGACAATCAGACTCGACTGCAGATTTATCGCTGGGCGCCTTATGAATGAATTAGCGCGCAAACAGAGTCCGCCTGTTTACTCGGCAATTTTTCTCCCCTGGCTGTCCCCTCGATGTTACAGAAAGCGAATTCGCAGTTTGTTGTTGCAAGGTTTGTTATTGCAAGGCTGAACGAGGTGAAAAAAAGAAGGTGCCTCGCGCCAGGCGCAGCGAAGGATGGAAGCTTGGAGCGACGTTCCTAAAGAAAGTAAAAATAATTTTCAAATAGTCGTTATATTATTTTTGGAAAATTATGTAAGCTTGTCGATCACAATTTTAATAAACCATATTAATATACTTAAATTAAAACTAAAAAATAAAATAATGAAGAAATCTGTTGGCAGAAAAAAGGCAAAATGAAGACCCGAAACCGACGGAGGTCCGGAAAAGTGTCGGAACTACGTCCGAGAAGATCAAGTCCGACGTTTTCTACACCCTCGCGCCGATCTACCCCATGAGTAAAATTTGCGGCCTGCTACCGGTCAGGTTTACCCGGGACAAATCTGGCAAGTACAGTGGCCAACTTGACGTACCCCAGGTCATCTACGGGTAAGTCAGCGCTAAATCATTCGCTTCTAAACTCATAAAGATCGACGTAACAATCATCAGTATGCATGATTTCACGCAAGATTTCTGCTGCTGTTGACGTACATGGGAATGCAGTGCTGGGGCTTGTACCGTGATTTGCGCAACGGCTGGCAAAACAGTACCCGACTGTCTTCGGCGACGGCGATCACCGTCACCTGCAGCGATGTCCTCGCCGTCATCAGCGTCGTTTTCGTCGCCATCAGCGGTTCGCCCTTCCGGTGGCGGCACCTGCAGGCTGCCCTCAACATGACCGTTGACGTAAGATGTCCGATGAAATCTCGAGTGAAATCACTCGATGATTAGGTTCTTTTACGGCTATTTTCGTTTGTCGCTTCTTAGGTTGACGAAAAGCTGGGAGTAGCGACGTCGAAGAACCTGCGCAAGCTATCGATAATCGTGATTTCGTGCACGTTCGTTTACATAATCGTGATTTCCTCGCTGGATTACATGTCCTGGAGTTTTTCCTCGGCGGACAAGAATATACAAGGCTTCGGCGATAAGGGCCCGATCAATTATGCGCCTATATATTTCATGTATATAGTCATCGTGACCTTTGAGATTCAGTATGCTCTGGTGATAATCAACGTCGGCGAGCGATTTCTTAAGCTCAATAAGACCATCGAGAATCTCACCAAGAGCAATCAGATAATCGAGTATTTCCGTAAAGATATGGGACTAGGTAGATGCAGTTTTGTTTCGTCAGAAAATAAATTTTTGTTAATATTTTTTTAATAACAGTTTGATTATAGTGAAAATTATTAAGGTGTTTTTAATTTTATCAAAATTATGCTGAACTTCTATAATATACTTATCTAATAAGTTTATCAGATTTTTTTATATGAATTGCACTCTTACGATACTTATTTAAAATATCGCTTAAATCGGCAGAACGCAAAAATAGTTGAAGATATTTGATTTTTTCGTCTATTTAATAATGACATTAAAATGATATTTCGATGGTTCCTATTGACAAAGTCCTAATTCAGAAATTAATTTAAGAAACAGTTCTGGAATACGTCCTTATCAAAAGAAATCATCGATTTTCCATTTATGAGAAAATGGTAAATATCTTTTTATATTCTTAAATGCAAATTACTATGTGGGTAACGTTTTTGTAAAAATAAGCAAATTAACTCGATTAAATTTTTAAAATGAGCTTGTATATCCTAAATAAAGAATTTTTTACGCCGTTTCACAATTTCTGTATCATTAGTTCAATACGAAGAGAACTATGTATCATTCCGTTGAACAAGTTTATGAATTTTTAATGCGCCTATATCACGAACCATACGATTAATAGCTGCGTCTTTCTAATAAATAATAAATAATTTTTTATAGCTGTTACAGATCCTCGAAGAGAAGTATCGCAAGCCTTATCATTCGTTTCATCCGATCTTGGACATACTCGATTTCGTCGATCAAATAAGGTTTCCGATTTCATTGTTGCAGGAGAAGGTATAACCAGAAATTTCTAATTACAATATTATCGTTTAATAAAGTTTACTAAAGACTTTATTAAACGATTATATTTAAAAATGTTTACTTTCAATGAAAAACACTTATTTACAGGAGGAGCCGGAGGCGCATCGGAGGCTATCGATCAATTAATTACCCTGCACGGAATCCTCTGCGACAGCATCATCAACATTAACAAAGCTTACGGTTCCGGCATTCTCGTCGGCACGGTTAGTTGCTTGATACACCTGATAATAACACCCTACTTCTTGTACACCGAGATATACAGCGATAACAGCAGCAGCTGGTATGTCCTCACGCTTCAGGTCTTCTGGATTATTTTTCACGTTTACAGGCTACTAATGTTCGTTCAACCTTGTTATATGGTCGCGGTTAAGGTCAGTATCATTTTAGTTATACACATTGTTATTATGCAAAAAATATGTTTAACTCGGAGAATTATTATTGATTATTAATTATTTTTCTTTACACGCGAACGGACCATTGTCGAAAAGGCGAGGAGTACCGGAGCATTAGTCAGTCAGGCACTGGCTAGCAATTGGAATCCCGAAGCGAAAAAACAGTTGGAAATTTTTTCAATCCAGCTGTTACAGAGACCAGTAGAATTTACTGCATGCGGGCTTTTCTTTCTCGATAGAGGTTTAGTGACATCGGTAACATTGATTATTGCAAAAAAATAAACGCTAATCTTTTTATAAAAATGTACTAAACATTAGTTTTGGTTTTAGATTGTAGGATCAGTCACAACCTATCTTGTGATATTAGTGCAATTTCAAAATGCTGACGACACAAAAGGAACAAAGCATTTATTACAAAATGCAACAGAATTACTTAGAAATGCATCGAGCTTCAAAAATATAACTGCGCTGAAAAACATAACGTAAATATATTAAAAACTAAGAAATGGAAAATTTTAATATTCCTGGTTAAAAGTAATTATTTTTAATAAAATAAAAAATAAGACATAAATTCTTACTGTAAATAAACCGTTTTATTTTTTATTCATTCCGCAGATGCGCACGTGCAATCGCTATCTGAGAACTACGCGGTTAACGTCTAAATACAGTAAAGAACGCGAAAATACTTTGACTCTTTTTTTGCCTTCGATTTTCTTTGTAATTTTAAGAGTATGTACACTGCATAATCTTCTAATACATTAGATGTCGTCCAATATACTTGTATTTTGTTCTTCTAATGTTTCAAGTATAAAATTGTTTCAGTTACTTTGTCGGTTTTTGTTTTATTTTGTAGCTAAAATCGGCGCTCATCGAGAATATACTTCTATTACGTTCTCGACGGACATACACACATGTTTTTACTCAATCGAGCACCGAGGATTATTTGTTTTTATTCCAGAAAAAGGCGCCGGACCGTCAAGAAGAGAACTTGCGTGACCACTCAGAGGCACGAATTAATAATAAAAACGTCAGAAACACACTAGAAAACTAAATCCTTTTGTATACGAAGACTATATGCACGAATATATTTACATAAATCTTGATTGCAACCACAGTTAAACTATTCTTTTTTTTTAATCGGCCAACAATTAATAATTAAAATTTTCCGTTTGACGTCTAAAATTAAACATCTGTCACAGCCAGTCCAAAACGTGCCTTCACTCGTTTCATTGCAATGCCAAAAAATTAAAACAATACAGTTTCTTACCAATTTTTAGTCTTTCCTCGCTATTAAAATCACACTTCATTCTCACTCTAAATACATATTTTGTTCATAATTATTAAACTTATTCCGTTACTAATTTGCTTTCCACCTTCTAACAATCACACACTCACTTTTTCTGCCTTATTATCAGCTTGTCACACAGACACTCTTATTCAACCTGCACACTCAAACACACCGCTTTGTATAAATGATTACTCTAGAAATAAATATTAGCTCGCGGAAAGAATCTAACGCGTCACTTCGTGCCTACCACGTGATTGTATTACTTTTATCCTCAGCTTTCTTTCTCTTTCCTATCATTTTTTTTAACGTAGACATTATGTACGATAAAAAGTATGTATAAATTCGACAGAAATCGACATTGTTGCAGCATCTCATGCGATCCACCAAGTACGTATAGTGCTTTTTAGCATTTATTGATTTTTATTCCGTTCAACTGTTTCTCGAGAACTCATTGGCCAAATTGAACGCCGGCGTTCAATTAGCGCTGCTCGCCTCAACAATCGGCGGCTGCTGGCTTTGCTTCTGCTGCACAAGTTGAAACGATGACTCGCAACAATCATCCTTCACTGAAAATTGAAAATAACAATTTAACATAAATTAATACTTTTTGTATTGGTTAGAATAATAAAAAAGGCTTGTATTAAATTTATAATCCAGTATTATTAACTCACTCAAACTCGATGTCGCAACCTTCCTTGCGGATCGGTGACAGGTAGCTGGGCACGCTGGCAAGTTATTAACCATCGGCATCGGAGGTGGTTGTGGCACGGGTTCTGCAACTTCGTTCTCAACCTTACTCTGATGTCGGCCTGAGCACTGACATGGGCTTGTGTGGTGATGCAACTGCGAGAAGCAATCACTGCAAACCCGCACGGGATTATAAAGTTGTTCGCTGGGTAGAGGCGTCGAGTTTTCCGAACAATCTGCACAAAATATTTTACCGCAGCACCTACAAGAATATTCAATTTTTTATTGAGTATGGAACAAAAAATAAACTTAGAATCTTATGCGTTTTAAAAGAAATTACCTGCAATGGTGCTTGCGCCTACCAAGCCAAAATTCTGTGTCACATCCCATACACCGATTAACTGCATGATCAGGTACCCATAACGTTGGAGCAGGTCCAGGTTCATCTAAAGCTTCCCAAGACATATCAGATGGTAAAGATTCTCCATGATCGCCTGCACTTCCTACAGAGTCAGGTAACGAACCCTGAAAAAAAGTATTTGTCAATGTTAAATATTTTTTTGTAAGACCTCCATTAATCATAAACTGTATATATATTACATACAATGTCATCGACTCGATCATTATCCGTATTGTGATTGCAAACTTGTTTGATTAAAGCCATTCTTGTTGTGTGCAACTCCTTCCTCAATGCCTCTTCTTTTAGCTAAAAATAAGTAAAAGTTTTAAAATCTTTTCATTTACTTTTTGGACTATTAGCAGCAGCAAAAAACTTAGATATCTACTACACATGTTGAATGATTGTGATTACCCATTTATATGTACATGTCTGCACACTTGCTTCTCCATACTAATATTTACTTGCTGTCGCGAAGTTCACGATTAAAAAATGAATACAATTTAGCACAGAAAGAACACAAATGAAGCAGTAACATTCTATTACTCTATGGGCTACAAAATTTGGACAAAGAAAAAAAATAAATAAAACAAATAAAAAAACAGCCATACAATGGTAAAAATTATACCATTTGAATAATTTAACAATTAAGAAAAAATAAATAAATATTTAAATTAAAAGCGTCATAATTGTAAATAAATATTGTGAATAAATAACATCTTATAACATCAGTAAGTACCCTGTTTTCAGCTAAAATTTGTTGAACTCTCGTTTGAACGTCGTACTGAATAATCGGAAGGCCATCGACGTCATCGAGCCGATCAAGATTATCGATCAACATGTCCTGATGAGTAGGTGATGCAGGACAAATGCTGCTAGGTGTCCGAGATGCTAGTTGCGCGCTAGTCTCGCTCAAGTCGCTTCCTTCTGCTCCATTATGCTTACCATTACAGTTGTAACGATTATTAACAGTTCCCGTGTCGACCCAATGAGCATCAGATTCTTCTATGTGATTTGTAGCTTGTGATCTAAGATAAATATATTAAATAGTTAATGGATCAATTTTTCAAAACGAAAATTTAAAACATCAAGTATGTTTAAAATATAAAATGAAAAAAAGTTGTATACTTACGAATCTTTTTCAGTATCAGTTTTCGCCATTATCAAATCACCGTTAGGTATAATTGTGTCTGTAGAACTGTCTACCGAAGTAGTAGTTGGTCCGTCTCCTGACGCTTGATCTAATCCATTAGATAAATCTTTTTTGTCTTCAGTCTCGTTTGTATTTTCACTAACCGTTTGAGGTTTATCACCATCGATATTAGTCTCAACTTTTTCTGGTTCATTTTCTAAATTGAGTGAATCGAATTTTCTACAAGAATAAATAGGAAAAAATTAAATACAAGTACATACGTGTGAATAAATAATAAAAATGCTATTTTTTTTCAATATCTTACTTTTCAATTGAAATGCTTGGATCACTCAACCTACGATGTAGGAGAGTAGTGTGATCCTGGACCTGAATAAGATCTCCATAGGAACGAGTTTTTGTCATTTGTCCTTGCGGCTCTTCATTGTCGCCAGTCTCAATGTCGATCATTGACACTCGGGGTTGAATGTCAGAAACACCTAAGGGAGCTTCTGCTGCTCCTAAAAAGACGTCAGTCCATAGTTCGAGATCTCGTATATTGCAACTAGGCCATAATACCTATTAAAATAAATATTAAAAATTGTTTTTATTCTTTGAAGAAGTGAAATGTATATTTTTTATATCATTATTTATTTATATTTACTTGATGTTTAGAGGGAGAATAAAGATGATTGACGAAAGTTGTAGAATTGAGAAAACGCCAAACAGAAAAAGTACGTTCTCGTATCCTTTGTTGTAACCTTTCTTGCCTTGTGTTGCATAAGAATGTGCCGAATAACTGAGAATATGCATGCTGAGCTAATTTTACCTACAAAGAAATTACGTTCATGATTTCAATCTCCAATAATTAATGTCCTTGGTTCATGAGTTAAATGTTTGTTTACTCACTAGATATGCAGGCGACATCTGGAAGCAGCACGGAAATTGCTTACTTAATTGATGTATACAGTCAAGCCACTGTAGAAACACGGGACATCTTTCATTAGGATCGTCATTTCCTAAATAATGACCACATCTATCTGCAAATTTGTGACCAAAATCAAGCCATTCTCTTTCACATAAAACTTGAAAACCCTGTTAAAAAAAATAAAAATGAGTAATGTTTTTGTATTAGAACTTAAATTTACTTTTTTTGCCGTGTTAAATATAAAAAAATTTGTACTTTGTACTTTGATTTTCTATACCATTAAATTCAAATTTTAAATTAAATAAATATTAAAATATCAAACCTCCATTGTTCGATAATATGGATCGAGCAGGATCTGAGCGAGTGCGACAATCTGGGGTGTCCTATCCCATCCATCGCTGCAATGTACTAATACTGGTCTGCCGTCTCTTTCTATTGCTGAGGCTGCTGTGACAGCTGCTCTCAACAAGCCTGACATGTGTTGAAGCCATCTTGTGTTTTCCAGCAAGCTCAACCAGCTGTAATATTATTTAAAAATTAAGCTTATTTATAAACGTTATTAAAAAAAGTACTAAAAGTATTAAGTAACTTAAAGTACTTTTTTAATACTTTCAAGTAATTACTTCAAGTTATATGCTTACTTGTTCTGATCGGCATCGGAGGCGCAAAGTTGGCGCACTGCGTGAAAGCTTTTTCGAATAGAATGAATGTTGGGAAGATTCATGAACTGTATGTCGGAGCTTGGATAATACTCTGGGCACTCACAGCCGCCGCCACGCGCTCGATTCGCCACCGCCGTTGTGTAGGATCGGGCATCCACGATCAAAACTTTCTGTATTTTACATAAGAATTTTTTTCTTTAGATTTCTGTTACAATAATTTTATAAAAATTAAAAAAAGCTTTTATTACCTTTGCTGTAACTGGGGCGATCGGCTCATCGCCTGGGTCGGAATCATTGACTGGCGAATCAACCATTGTTGATTCACCTCTGTCATAGGAACATGCATCCGATAAAGCTTTCAAAAGATCTTCATCTTCCTTACTTCGCCATCCTAACCAACCAACTTCTGGTTGACTACTGCGAGCTATAACAGCTCCATTCCCAGTATGCCTAAAAAATTAAAATAAAATAAGTTACTTAATCTTTTCAAAAAATTGTAGACTAAATTTCTGTTTGAAATTTTACCTCCAAACTACAGCTGGAAACCTCCTAGAACTCCTAAATTTAGCGACTTGCTCGAGAGTCTTATCTGAAATGCATGCAGGAACGAGAATTTGAGGGGGATAAGATGGGCACGATTGGTAATCTTTGTTTATCTGACTAATACGCCAACTTCCATGTAAATTAAACTTTAATCGTTCTACCTGAAATAATATAAAATACAACATTTTAGTTTGTTTATTTTTACTTTGATTTAGTAAGTAAATTTAAAATTATTAAATTTTAACAATAATTATGAAATTTTAAATAAAATTCTTACTTCTGTTTGGAAAGTTGTGAAGTAAGAATCACTGTCTTTGCTTAGTCTAGCATAATCTTTTCCTTCTTCCATCGTCCATGCATAGTATGCAAAAGCAAACATTTCTTCAATGCTCCGCCTTGGTAAGGTGACTTTGTGAAGGCGTCTAAACCACTCCAAACAGGCCTCATTGGTGGAAAAAGCACAACTGAAATAAAATAATAAACCATAAATTTTTATTAAAAATTAAATAATTTTTTTTCAGAATATTATTGCTACATTCAAAATCTCCAGTATTTCACAATAAGAGACTACTTGAATAATAAAGATATACATGTTATCAATTGTAATTAATTGACTGATTAAAACTGTTAAGCAAAGATAATCAATGATTTATTACAAGACTTTTTAAAAATATATTTTTGATATTAACCCTTTTTAAAACAATTTGGAATGATAAAATCTATTTTGTGGAACAAAATAAATTTTTTATCTATAAAAATATTTTTTCACAATCTCTTAGTAGTCTCCTAGATCAGATAGACTTTTTTACAAGATAATTTTTATACACGATTGTTATTTTTATATATAAATTGGTTATTAATGCACACAAACCTAATTGATCGAGCATCTTTGCAGAAAATGTGTAAGTAAAAGATTTCTTTTACTTCCAGCTGCTCTATCAGACCTAAAGGTACATTGTAACATCCTTGGCCAAGCTGCAAATACAGCCTGTAGTTTGATAATGCCAGCACTCCATCTGATGCGCGTCCCAAAGCCACAACATATTCTCCACTCAAGAGTACAAAGGGTACTGTTAGATTTGCATCATCGCATTCAAAACTTGCAGGCTTTGGAAATAGCTCGGAAGCTCGTAGGTGGCAAATTGATTGCAGGCTCGTAGGTTCCTCAGAACTTTCCATCTCAGTCTAACAGAAAGAAAAAGATATTTTGAGTAAAAACAATATAGGTGCCATGTTATTTTTAATACAAAAATAAAATTTGCAGAGCAGAAATAGAAAAATATTTTCAGTTACCAAGCTAATTTTATTACTTTCAGCAATAAAACACTTTTGTACTTTTCACAATGTCATGATTGGCCTTTGTTAGTGCACACTCAATGGTAACAAACTGATTATAAATAAGTCGAACATCTGTTTACTTTGTTAACAAAGTTCATAGGGGACATAATGATAGTCTCTTATCACGTTATTTCAATGTATTGGCTACTTTCATCGAACCAAAACAGAGCAAAAATCCGATTGCAAGTAACAATCCCACATCAATAAAGTTAAAGGCTCGACTCCCTAGGAGACAGCGATAAAAACAACACGTAAAACTAAACAATTCACAATATCAATCGCGAGTTGATAGAACTTGGCACTGAGGCAATGTAGACACTGTACTCTATCTCTCGTCTGTGAGTCTTTGCACACAAGAATCAGAGAAGAGTAATGGGGATAAAGTACAACGCATTCACTTCGATAAATAAATAGAGCTATCTCCGACTCACCTCTTAAGAGTAGTGGCTCGGCTACAACCCTAGACTCCGAGGGTCTGGGAAAATCTCACAACAATTCAGATCCTGCAACAAAAGCACAAATACAAAACTCACAAACAGTCCTTCCAACTATCCACGTTCACAATAAACTTAAATCGAGAGCAAAGTACTTTTTGGCATCGCCTTGGCTACGTAAAAGCTAGAATCACAGCGAAATGTCAAGGCTAGCCGCTACTTTCTAATAATCCTAGAGCGACAATTAAAACCGTCCGCTAAGAGCGACGCCACGACAATCAAAGTCGCGCAGAAGCCGAGAGAGAGAGCGCATATAGAAGAAAACTGGCCGCCGAGGTGCACTTATACGAGCGTCCTAGAAAATTGCGTCACTATCTCTCGGTCATCGATTTCGGAGCGAACTCCCGTTCGGCTGCTGCAGCGCGCGTTCGGATCTCAAAATTGCGCGAGCGCCGAGGAGGATGAAAAAAAAAAAGGCACTGCTCTTGTTTTCTCCCCTCGAAAATCGCTCTCGAAATAAAAAAAGTCGGAGCGCAACGAGAGCGAGCGCAAAAATTCCGCGAATTTTATTTATAAATAACCATGAGACGGCGAGCGCAGTAGCGTAGGCGCATGATAAAAGTTTGACTCCGCGGCGCAAAGTCAACAAAAACAGTGCCGATATATACCTAAGCTTATAAAAACTCGGCTTTCGCGATTATGCAACTCTCGGCTCTGATTTTCGCTGCCAATGTGACACACCGCGGCCTGGATGTGTGGAAAGGAAAAAGCCTGAGAGAAGGAGCTGTCTTGAGACTATAAACTATGGAATGCCGAATGTATACGCGGTGAGCGGAAAACGGTTTTATACAGGAAGGAAACTAGAGAGCTGCTTTACGTCCACATTCGCGTGTGGCCTTTCGCGCTGTGGCTTTGATTTTGAATGACTCTGCGCGATATGCGTGTGTTTTATTTTTTTTTTTTCGTGTCGCTTTTAAAACGTCCCCGAGCGTCTCTCCTGCGGTTTTGATTAATTTGTTTGTGTTTTTAGTAGAGAGGAGGTCGCGGTTTTCGCGAAACTTTTTGTTTGCTCGTTACTCCTCCGTGGTATTTTCGTAGACTCTATGTCACTCGCCGAGCGCCACTTCTTTCAAAACTCCGAGCTTTTGTTATTCTCTTTAAAAATTCGCTGGCAGAGCGCTTCGAATTGATAACAATGGCATTCGGCGATTTTTTATCTCCCGATTTTCGACACAAGCGCAGCTGAGCAGAAAACCGTGAGAGATCCACTCATGAAAGCGTTAACCCCCGTATATATAAAAGCCGTCGTTTCGCAAGAGAGCCGTTCATTTCGCGCATCGCGGCGCCGCTTTTCCATTTACTCCGCGCGGTAGCCGACTGTCAACGCAGAAAGAGAGATAATTAACGGTGAATTAGCAGCGATTGAGCGCTGATTTTACGGCTGGCTTTTGTATCGCTCGTAAACACGCGCCGTGGACTATAAATAAAACTCGCTTGAATTTTCCGGAAAGCGGAAAACTCCCCGTGTACGACTGTGTACTAGGCGCGAGGGACGTCATAATCACACTCCTAATTACATCACGGCGATGCGTTGGGCCGGCATCTAACGTTTTGTTTATTTTTAAAGTCGCTCGCGCGCCGATAAAAATCGGACACTGCGCGTGTAATCGAACGATCCCGTCTCAACACGAAAGACAGCTCGGTTTTAATGATCTTAGCGGCGTGTTGTTTTTTTGTTTAGCCGCGCCGCGGGAGCGGATAGAGGAGGGAAAATGCAGCTGCGGAGACACACTCGCTTCTAAATATAGACACTCGGGAGAGCGGAGGCCGCGAATTTTTCGATTTCGGAGCGACGGCGAGCAATAAGTAATCGCAATCCAAAATGGAGCGCGAGTGCGAAACGACAGCGGAAAAATCGATGAGTTTTCGCAAGGAGGATACACCTTCAGCAGGTGGGCTTGGAAAACTCGAGTCTGCTAGCTGGATAAGAGAGAAACTAGCTTAGAGCCGAAGGTCCTCCGGAGGTGTATAATTACATCTGTCTGCTTGCCGCGAGCTGTCCGACGTGTGTATATAAGCACGTCGTCCAGCCATTGCCACGAGACGCGCACGCCTCGCTCTTATCGATGTACACACGCGCGCGCGCTCCGAAAATTTTCCCTGCGTCATGCCACCAATCTATCTCTCTCTAAGACGTTGCTTATTACAGCCGTGCATGGTATTTGAAAAATCCGTTCTAGCAAACGGAATCCCGAGTGTTTTAATGCCGCGGCGCTGTATAGGCGCCTGCGAGCGCGCGGTCAAGGATTTGTCTCTCTCTCTCCGCGCTCGCGAGTGTATTACAATGGCGAGGCATTTAAAGAGCTGCGTGTGTGTCCACTTTTGCGTGACGACTTGCAGGCAATTCGTGTATATAGGTGAACGCACCGAGGCGAAGGGTAGAACGTTTGTCTCTAGCTAGATTCACCGTCACACGCTTTAATCCCGCTCTCGGCTGATAAACAAGAGGAAAAAAGGCGTCTGCCTCACGAGTACTCACCTAGTCGTGTATATATAGCCTCGGCGAGCTCGGCGCGCTGCGGCCGAGGAAGCGTTAACCGTCGTCGTGCCTCTGCGCTTTACACTTCTCTCTCTCCCTCTTCTATGTTTACTGGTATGCGTGCGCGCCTAAGCGCCTACACACACGCGTATATATCTCCAAAACGAAAAAAAAAACACGCAGACGGCAATTAGAGCTCGAGTATACACAGACGGAGAGTGTCTCTAGGTGTAGCTATATAGAGGCGTGCGCGTCAGGCGAAATCCATAAAGGCTGCTTTCCCCTTGAGTTTTCCCCGTCGCTTTTGCGGACGACGGCGAGGAACGATTAAAGCTGACCGTACTTACACACACACACACGCGCACTGTTTTCTTTTCACTCTCTGGCTCTCTCTCTCTCTTTGCTGAAAGGCGCGCGCGCGCGCGCGCCAGAGGCTATCGCCGACCGACGGACATTGCCGTCTTTATCTCCCGCGCCTTCTTGTGTATATACAGCCACAGTTCCTCTTCGTTTCCTCGATGCTTCTCCAAGAGTGTGTAGGGTATATAGCTTCCGAGAGAGCCTGATGAAAGAGAGAGGAGAAAAAATGGCTCTGGCGCGAGCTGTAGTCCCGCGTCTACTGCAGAGGGACGCTGCTGCTACACTCCGACGTAGTGGATTCTCGACGGCACACACGACATATGTCACGTACAGCTGCTCTATCCGAGCTCTCGCTCTGCTATCTACATAGCGGCCCCCGCGCTGGCACAATAGGGACTGTGTATAGGCGCGGAGCGAGAGAGGAGATATGACTCTTCCGAAAATTTCAGAGCGCTCGAAGAGAGTTGGGTAGTCGTCGTCGGGACGGCCTTGACGTATCTGTGTGTATACACACGCGCGCGCGCGCACACACGGATATGGGAGAGTAGCAGCAGCGACGTTCCGTTGTTCTTTTCTTCTCTTCTTTTTTTTAGTTTTTTTATGTATAGTGAGTGCAGGCTCTGGGGCTGTGTCTGTGTGTGAGAGGACTGTATAGTTAGTGCGAGTGGTTGGGTTTGGTGGGACGGTAGAGGGCGCTGGGGCGGCCCGGTGTGTCTTGGAGGCTCGTCCGCTGGTTTGGAGTCGCGGATGAAAACATAGCGAGGAGATGAGTTGAGTATGGATTTTGCGTGGGATGATGATTTGATTCTCATTGTGGGTTTGTTGATCCGTTATAGTGGGATAAGAGGTTTTAGAGGGACCAGGCAGATGGAGGGAATTTTATATCTGATAAGTTTTTAAATAAAGTTTTTGAAGAATTATTTGCACTTGTTATATATTGATAACGTTGAAAAAAATTTGCTACTTTTTAAATTTTCAGAAAGGTCTAACATTTTTTAAACCATCGACAATAATTAACTTAATTAGCGTTTTTGTACTGTAAAATAATATTTTTGAATTCCTGCTGCGAAAATTCATCGATTTCTCTACTCTGCCACGAAAGCTAAATAATGCGCAAAAATTCCTAGCAAAAGCACTAATGAATTTTGCCATTCGATCACAAAGACTATTTCGGCAAATTCCAATAGAATATAAAATAGAATATTCTTTTAATATATTAAATTATCAACTATTTTTTTAGATATGGATTTTTATTTCTTTAAATATTTAAATAGATAGAAAGGCCGTTTTTAATTTGAAAATATATGATTTTTTCATAAAGCTGCGTAAAAATTTTACTAAAATTTTGTATACATATTTAATTTTTTTTAAGTGTATTATTGATATAATTATGATTATAATTGTAATAATATTGAACTGTAGTATATACGAGCGTTTAAAAAAAGTAAAATTTTTATATTATAATTTAATAATTTATTATAATAGGTAAGTACATATAAATTGTATGTAAATATATAAATTTATTTTGATGTGTTTATTATGGTTATTGAAACTTATACAATATTACGTGATCGGTGTCTTAATATTTTCTTTTTTTTAAGATAGATGTGATTTTTTTATTGTAAGTCATAGGCAATCATAATTCTTCTATTATTTCCCCTTATTTCCCCGAAAAAGCGCGTATAAAATGGCATATTATTCCCGAAAATCTCGAGAAGGAGAATAATGGATTATTATGAAAATTTAATATTTTGAAAAAAGTTTCACCAAAGAATGCCAAGTTTGTTAACACAAGTATAAGAAATTTTACTTTTTATTACAAATCCATAAAAAAAAAAAAAAAAAATTTTTTGTTTTTTATTTTTTTATTTTAAGTTTATTTATTTTAATTTTAATTGAGCTTGACTTTCTCGCTCATGTATCGAACCGTATTTTTATTATAATCTGTATATAAAGGTAGATTTATCATAAGTCTTTTTATTTGAACGTGAACGAAATAGAGCTTTGCGCATGTAGTACCAAAAAATAATAATTATTTCGGAAAAAATATTTTTCCGAATAATTTCTTGAATGAGTGATAAATGTCTTGTAAATTTGTTTTTTAAAATTTGAGTGAACTAGATATTAATTAAACCATATCGCAGGTGCGTTAATTTTTAAAATTAAAAAATACATTTTTCTAATGATAAAAAAATGAACCATAAACTAAATAAAAAGTAATAAAAAGATAAACGGATTTAATCCAAAATTAAATTTTACTTTTTACAAAGAAACATTTGCAGTATCTTAAAATTTAAATTTATGGACAAAAATTATTCATCTTTGTGTTTTTTCATACTTTTGTTGGTATTATTAATACCAGATAATAAGATAGTTAAATAATTTTTAAAGAGCGTATAGAATAATAGAATATTGTAGACAGACGTCACAAGACCGTCATGTCAATTTACTTGGCTACAGACCATTAAAAAAAAATATTATGGTTTAAAAAATTATGTGCAACAGATTTTCAGTTATAAAATTTGTCTTTTAATGTGAAATTGTTAAAAAATTACCTAATTTAAATCACATATATTTATAAAATGTTTAGAAGTATTTGAAGCCATAATTAAATAATGGCAGGAGTAGTATTTCCATTATTGAAATAAGAAATTCTGGCAGTACAGTGTTATTATACATTACACACTTAATAGAAGCTGTGAGTTTAAACTTCTTCCAACTTCTTTTTTTCTTGTATAATAAAATTTAATACTTAAATAATTTTATTATCAAAACTTGTTGAATGTATAAAAATTTTACATTTAAGTTATAAATAGTTGACAAACTAGTGAAAACAAATGTAAACACAAATGACGCCTTCTTTCTCCTTACTAAAATGTCAAGTACTCTTGTTGCTTAACTGAAGCAAGGAATATGAATGCACTAGATTCCAAAGATCTTCATGCTTTGATCATGCCTTCCAAAAGTTTGGATTCTGTTGTAACCGTCTTTCAAAAGTCTCATACCATCCTTGTATGGTAGACAGAGGCACAAAATTCTCTGTAGGGTTTGGCACCATTTGTGCCTGAGTAACAGAGAAACTAGATACATAGTTCAGAAAGTTGGTAATCATTTTTTGTGCAAATTCAATTTTTTCTGTGAATGAGTTTGTCTGAATCGCTGCCGCATTAGCTTGCTGCTCTAATATGTTAAGTGGTTCCACAGAAACACCTATTTGTGCAACATGAGAAATTTTGCCACCAAAAATGTTTAAATTAGTATTTTCAAACTCATGATTCCTTTTCAAATTTGAAATTTTAAATATCGCAGATGGCTTATTATTCGAAATATATCCTAAGTATTGCCAGTTTGGTGGAGCACTCGGATCAGGCCAGCTAAAGTATACTGCAATATAAAAAAAAATCAATTAATAAGGTATTTAAAATTATATTTTTTACATATAAAAAGTTGAACATACCACCACCACCCATTCCATCTATAAATGGAACAGTTCCAGTAAGAAAAATAACAACGTGGTTTATATTATCAGCATCTGGTATCGTGACTAGGTATTTATTTTCTCCAATCTGTTGAAAATCTGTTTGCACCTGAAAAATATTTAATAAATTATTATCTCATTCTATGAATTTTGTAAATATAAAGAATTTTACACTATATGTTCAAATTTTAATTAATTTATGCAGAATACTGGAAACGTTCAAATAAACAATCTATAGTGAGGTTAAACGTGTAAAACTAGTTTTCCATTACTCCAACAATAAAAAGACGTCACATTTTGGTATTCCAGAAAAACTTTATATTTGTAGAATATTCTAGATTTCAACAATCGGACGACGGAACTGGAGATTTTAAACCCGGTAAACTCCAAGATCAGCGTTAGTAAAGAGCGTGTCTTAAAAAAAATAAGCGTCCATCAAACTTACCAGACGGCCGGAGACGATTAATCCCATCATACTCATTTTGGCTGATTTTAATAAACCACAATGCACTTGAAGAAAATAACTAAAACACGCGTGTTACGGCGCGTGTTTACAAAGGCGCGAAGAAACCATCGCCTGGGCGAACCGATAAATTAAGCACCTACACTATTGCTGATCGCGCGCTGCGAGACGACGCGGCGAAAACTGGCACGCAGTACGCAGACGCAGCTTCGACAATATTCCAGAAGGTGCAAGATCTTTGCCCTGCAAATATGTAATTTATAATACTTTGTCTTTATATAGAATGAAAATTTTAATTATTAGAAGGATAATCAGAATAATTTTGACTTTTTATTGTGTTTTTAATGCACCAATTTAAGACTGCAGATGTTTCATATTAATTCATTATTTATCATAGATTAATTACTGGCAGTCGATAAGCTAGGGTATTAGAAAGTGCGGTAAATTAAAATTTTAATAATAAACTGTACAATACATTATAATTTTAACAATTTTTTAAATTTATTAAGTATATATACAAATCAATATAAATACTTACAAATACTTGCACTATTTACATAAGTCATACTCGATGTTTTAGACTAAAAATAATTATTTATTTGATTCAGAAATATAACTTTGAAATCCATGAACAGGAAATCTTTTCAAATGTTCTTGCAGTACATATGGGAATACCGACATTACTTTAAAACAAGAACCCATATCATCAGTACCTACAATCTTATTGTAGCCGAGCTCCAATTGTTTCCTTTGAGTAGCATTAGCAACTTTGCAGAGATTGACTAGCCGAACATTGATTCCTAATTCTAATAAGAAATCTCTTTGGGTTACAGGTCCAAAACATAGTGATCTATTAGATTCAAATGCTACTTTCTTCAACAATGCAAAATCTACATCAGCCGTTAAATCTGCTGTTCCTGGGTCTATTAATGGATCACATTGTTTATGTTGACGAAATGCTCTAAAAGTATCAGTTTTATCTCCTTCATGGCCATAATCAATAATCAGTGAAAATCCTCCATACTGTTTTATAGCTGTAGATATATATTTCATAATACTTATAGCTTCAAAACTAATTTCAACTTGATCTCTTTTATCATTTTTATCCAATATTGTATCACAAGCATTTGTTTTCGCCAAGACAAACCTAAATTTATCTTCTGTTCTACTTGTTGGATCAATGTCAACCAATACTTCAAACCATCCATCTTTTGTTTTTTGAAATTTGTGTATAGGCAAGGCATCAAAAAATTCTTGAGCTATAAAAACACTGAATCCATGCGGAAGATCTAAAACTGATTTATACCAAAATACCTCAACATTATCTGCTGTTTTGCCTCGTTTGTAATACTTAGCTTCAGGATTTATAATATTCTGCGCACTTGCTTCCGTACAGAGAGTTTGTTTTTGTATTTCCGATAAAACAGGACTTACTTCTACCAAGTGAAGCGAAACCTGTTCGCTCATACGCAGCTGACGAAAGATCCTGAGAATATCCCTCGATAAAGTACCACGTCCTGGTCCAAGCTCAACGAGCTGAAAAGGCTTATTATGCATTTTATTACATTCACTGATGATCCAAACTGCAATCATCTCTCCAAAAAGTTGACTTATTTCCGGCGAAGTCGTGAAGTCGCCGTGCTGGCCGAATACATCTTTGTTTATGTAATAACCTTTTGTGGGATGGGTAAGTACTTGTTTCATGTAATTAGCGACGCTCAGCGGTCCTGACAGTTTGATTTTCATATATAAATCTTTGCCGAGTTCGGATTTGTTTTGAACGTCCGGTTGAGCTGATGCATTCTGATCGACGGATAGATTTATTGCAGAAAGACACAGTTTTCTTAATTGGCAACTCAGCTGTGAGTGACCAGCTACTTTTTGGTACAATATCTTTGTTATGTTATTCATTGTTGACTGTTGTTTTTCATATTTTATACAGAGTGAGTGAAAATAAACGATTTTTTTCTCAGCGAGCCGCTACACCTGATTGTTGTTTTTATTCTGTACTTTAAGCTAGGTCAGTGAAAGGTGTAGGTAAGGTTAGAAATTTCGGGATCAAATTTCAATTTGAATATACTTTCTGAATATATGTGTTTATGAAATAATGATTAATTGATTAATTTAAATATTGTAAAAAATGAAAAAATGAGATCATAATTTATAGCTACTGATTGTTGATAAAGAAAAAAAAGTTTTTGCAACAGTATAAAATTGGCGGCATATTTAAAATGTATTACAAAAATATAAGCTAACTAGAGAAGAAATTATATGCACAAAACAAAAATAATTTCCAACATTTTTATACCTCTCAAATTTTTCAATTTCCTCAAAATAAATCTACAAAACTATAGTATCCTTTAATTTTCTAAAACCCTCATACAATTTTTACCACTTCACATTCTCCGCCAAACCAAATATTACTTCTCAGTCAATACAAAAATTCAATCAATACATCAAAACCCATATAACACAGTACAACAAACGCACTCAACATAACAAACAGCCATCACAACTAACAATCCTTCAAACAAAACTGCCATTACGCAACTATTTTACGGCTCATTAAGGCTCGTCATAATTCCGGATCACTTATTCAAAGCCTTACACACACGCGCGCCTATCGATTCAGCCAGCTCTTCACTCAATCCATTACAGCGTATACCTGTATATACATACCTGCTCGGCCTATATTTTACCCACGTGTCAGCCCCGGGGATGTAATGTTTGCCTACGGCGGACCGAAACTAATCCATTAATTATTCATTATGTTTGTGTGTGGCGACCAGTCGTCGGAAGGTTTTTTATTTTAGCGGAATGTATTTGTCATTAAGGGGATGTATTTTGTGGTCGAGGGACGGTTTTAAAGTTCGGTGTTTTCGTTTCGAGGTTCGGATGTTGAGGGGAAAATTTTTCTGCGGGGAATGTTGATGAAGCAATTTTCTTATCCGAGTCATAATTATGTAATTGCGGTTTTCATAAGGAAGGGGCTGGGTTTGTATGCACCCGAGAGAATAATTGAGTGTGTGGGACTGTAATGGTTTGCGATTAAGTAAAAATGCCTACTTCGTTTGCGGAATGGGGGGTGTTTTAAGTTTTAACGATATTGGAGTTTTCATTATTTATGTGATATAGTAAAGTATAATTAAGATGGACAGTATAAATTTTAATGCACTGAGTTGTATGGTAATTATTACTTCTGGTATTCGGTATACAAAATTTCCTTCAATTTTTAAAATGATTGCTAGAGTCAATCATTCGAAAATTATTATCAGTTTGTTTCTTTAATTATTAATAAATAATTCAATTATAATTATTTTCCGAGATTTGAATTAACTATTTTGCTGCAACATTTTAAATAATTAAATTTTTTAATATTTATAGAATCTTATATTTTATTAAACTTTCTATTAATTTTATAAGTTGCAAGTATATAGATATTATGTTTTCAAATTAAGGACAAAATAAGCAGACCTAATTAGACCAGCTTTAGAATACATCTTTACTTCAACTTATATATAACTTTACACACCTTGGTCAACTTGAAAATTGTGTCATGGACGAAATCCCTTGACTTGCTGTACGAGAGGTTCGACTTATTCGCGCTTATCCGAGATATTAGATTTGTAATTTCATCTCTCTTCCGGGAAATCGTACATTTTTTCATAATAATACATAATAAACTACAAGAAAATAAATAATTTTCTTGTTACTTTTTAATTGAAGTAATAGTGTAGAAGTTTTTTTGTTACATCAAATGTAGGAGAAAACAAGGTTTTTTGTATTTAATTTTAAATTTTCATACAATTTTTCGTCGGTTTATTGTTAAAGAATAATTAAGTAATTAAAAAAAAAATTGGCCTTTGCTTTCTCGATAATTGTAAAGGTTTTACATCACCTTAATTAGTGAATAATATTACCATAAATGCTAATTCAGTCGATTTTTTCAGGTAATACAAATAATATAGCTAAATTGTTACTCTAAGTTTCATATATATGCATAATTAAAATAAGATTGTAGAAATAAACAGTATGTTTAATTCACACGAACTCTAGGTCGTTTTAAATGTCAAGGAAAAATTAAGTAATAATAATGTTGAAGTATTAAACATGAATACATATATACATTTTGTATTGTTGTTAGTTATACGCAATTTAAAAATTAACCATTAACTTTAAGCGATTAAAGTTAGTTTTAGAGTTGTTTGTCTTTGCTCGCGCACTTTTCGACCCAATTCATTATTCATCTAAATAAAACGCTATAAAGTCCCGATAATTTTCTTACTATAAAATTAATGATTTTCTATTTATAAGTAACCTGAAACATCGTCTCAGAACAAAAGTTAATAACATTCATTTGCTTATTCTCGTAATAAACAAAATTTTTGAATTATCTAATTACAGCCTTTCAAGATGGTTTCATCAACAATTATTTAGATTTTTTTGTAGCCGAAATAAAAAAGAAAGCTTCTCTGCTTTCGTGTAATGCATTAATTACGTTTAGCTAATTTAATGGCGCTGAATTCGTTTCGTGCCACTGGTCACGCATTCTGTGGTTCCTATATTAATCAACACTTCCGGGTGCCGATCCCTACTTTCTAGATCCACCTTTTAGATAACCCTAATTGATACATAAACTCGAGCTCCACGATAATAGAATAACGTTACACCCTCAAAAATTTCCCTAATTTCATCATTAATCCCGCTACTTTAAAACTCTTCCAAAGTACACAGATCAAACCTTAAATTTTACCACCACAATTTCCGGATCCCCCCAAACCAACCCAAAAAACCCACCCTCACCACCAACCGCAAGCTCTAAAAGCTCTCAAATCCTCCCCAATCACCCACTAACGAGCCCCCAACCAATCAATCATCGCATCGGCGACAAAGTATACATCCCGCTTCCTGAAAGCAATCGGCATCCACGCGCATAACTATGCAAGAAAAGCGCTGTTGTGGCAAGCTCGTTGTTATGGAGATCCGTGCAAGCTGCGCCCGCTAAATTACCCGAAGAACCACCCCCGCGTATACTGTCTATTCTCCTTCTCTGCGCGCATGCACACACACGCATATATCCGAGGGCTCAGGCACTTTTGCCCAGCGCTGATGTTTATCGCGCCGCTGGCGGCGCCGGCAGCAAGGCTGCGGCTTATTGTAGCCGTCCATTTGTCGCGCGGCCAGACACGTTCGCCACTTTGCCGCCGACGAGACGGATTGTGGAAAAATTAAGGCTCGTCCTTCCAAGTGGTTATTTGGTGAACGAGGGTGAGCCGAGGCGGCTACCATTTTTCTCAGGAGAAAATTCCGGTGAGATTTGGGGGGGGACTGAGATTGTGTGTGGCTGGAGTGGTTTGAATTTTTGGGGGGCTAGTGATTTTTTTTTTTTGCACTTTGGGATTTGCTGTGCACTGACGTTGGTAGAGGTTGTGGATTATTTTTGTAAATGTGTAATTGTACTGTCGCAAAAATGTTTGAGAAAAAAATTTGGATCTACAAGTAATTGCATCTTTGGTCCGCAGATATTAGCTCGGTTGACCGTAACTGTTAAGAACTGCAAAAGATTTATTGAAATCCAGAAATTTTTTAATTTTTCATATTAACGTCGCTCATTATTATTAATAATGAGTAATAAAAAAGAATTATTTTATTTTTGTCAAATCATTTAAAGTAAATTATTTTTTCCGTTTTAATTTTATTAATTAA